>SMGT01001000.1:13036-23719 GCA_004794575.1 Lanistes nyassanus | reverse complement strand
TGTTGGAATGGAACAATACTAGTTCGTTACCTGGTAGTTCTTCTAATTCTCTCCTGTGCCTTTGGCTTCCTTTTTATACTTTTCTTCCCACTGTATTTTAGTTGCTGGTCTGAGGGCTATTTTTCTCTCCTCTGCTGAAACGGGTATGTTTATTTGGATGACGCCGATGGCTGGGTTGTCTTTTATTGCCAGTTTAGCTAACCGATCTGATTCCTCGTTTCCTTTTATTCCTACTCGTGATGCACAACCTTCACCACTGCCCCGCGCTTTCATACGGGATCCACACCAAACACAGGACGTGCAACAACACGTGGGGCAGGGGCGGAGGTCTCTGGGCAGACAGCTCCATGTAAGGAAGTATGAAGACGATGCCAGCGAGTGGCACAAATCCGTAGAAAGAATTAGTTTCCGCGGCTCTTCGGAGTTATGACGTCAGCCGTGCAAACAGCCACTGCCTCAGAAAGCGGTAATAACAAAGGGAAAATAAGCCAAGATAAATAACAAGGGAGACAACTTCAACGTTTCGGGCCATTACCTTTTCACTTACGTACAGCACATCACACAGCACACATACATAAATATAACACACAGTATAAAATATACTAGTGAGAAAAAACAAAAGACTTCTGTCTGGATCAGTTCTAGTACTGTTTCCTATAGTGCCAGCGCAGTTATTAGATAGTTGAATACTTAAGCATAACTTAGGCCCGGGTGCGAAACATCGACCTCCCGCCTTGTAAGGGGACGGCTGAACCATTAGACCACAGAGTCGGTCTTTACCTGAGGGTAACCTCTCCCAATAACACTGGGATAATGGGAAACCTTATAACACACAATAGGCATAAACGCCTCGTACCGCTAACAACGCAACAGTCATGCAGTCAGACAGATAGACGGATAGACACATAGACAGTCAGACAGACACATAGTCAGATAGTCAGATAGACAGACACATAGTCAAACAGATAAGAAGTCAAGTAAACAGTAAGACAGACAGTCAAAGCTCCTGAATATTTAATATTTTATTTCGTTATATTGATGACAAGTTATTTGACTTGCTTAGAGTCACGTGAAGTTACTAAAGGGAAGCAAGCTAGTATGCTGGTGCCAATGGATTTGAGTTCAGGTACGTGTTGTGTCCCTTGAGCTAACTGTACCCAACTACAAGACTTGAAGTGTTAAGCACAGTAACAATATAACACACAGTGACGCAATATTAGCACCTCTCACGCTATTGTAGACAGGAATGAAAGCGTTCATTTCTAGTAATACTGCATCACATTGTATAGTACCATCATGCACACGTCATCCAGAGTTGATTAAATCATCTTTTGATGCACTACAGTACTACTGCAAGGCGGCTGCTGAAGTAAGCTGACGTCAGCACTGTCGGAAAGGTCAAGCATTTAAAATATTTCAGACTTTTTGCGATAAAGTTTAAGCTACTGTTACATAAAACTTATTATTTTATCCATTTAGTTACAATACAGAACACTAATGCCTCGAAAGTGCGTTAATACCATAGACAATTTTTTGCTATAGAAGAAAAGTATTACTTCTCAAGTGAAGAAAGCATATCATCTTTACCTCGGATGCCTGATTGGCGACCAAGACAAGCCTTGGGCCCCACATATATGCTGTGCTACACGTGCAACACAGCTTTCACAGTGGTTGAATGGCAAAAGACCATGAATGTCGTTTGCAGCCCCATGGTGTGGAGAGAGCCAAGCAACCACACAAATGATGACTACTTCTGTTTGGTTCCTCCTCCTTCCGGTAGAATAACGAAGCAAAGGAAGTTGAGAATAGTCTACCCAGTTCCACATGGTGGGGGACTTCCTATTCCAGAACCTCAAGCAGAAAATTCTCTTGATTCAGCTAATGAGGACGAGGGTGAGCCGTCTTCCATCTATTCCATTGGCGCATGCTGTCCACATGAAAGAGAAATGCGATAACTTAAAGCAGCTACTGAATTCCGTTGAGTATTACAAGTACAGCTGGCACCTCTGGTGATTTGAAGGTAGTTGCCCTTTTCATGGGACTGCAGCAGGCATATACAAAATACACGTGTTTCTTATGTGAGTGGGACAGCCGAGCAATGGAATTGCACTATTCGCCTAGTGTCTACAAACTTTCTCGGGAATGTTAGGGCAGAAAACTACAAGGAACTAGTAGAAGGCATGCTGATGCAGTATCAGAAACTGGGCTGCAATATGTCTCTAACCTTCATTCCCATCTGGATTTCTTTTCTGACAACTGTGGTATGGTTAGTGATGAACATGGCGAACGTTTTCATCAAGATATCGCAAACAACGGAACAAAGATACCAGGGGAAATGGTCCACTACCATGCTGGCTGACTACTGCTGGACACTCCCCAGAGATGCTTCCAAACAGCTGTACAAGAGACAGGCAAAGAAATCTAAGTAGTGTATGACTTGATTTTTCACAGGTATTAACTATGGGCCTATTACTATTGGCATGCATTTCTTGATGTAAACAATAATAATTGCAGATTACAAAAAAAACCATGCTAGAGCCAGTTTTGCATTTTGACTGTCATATTCGTGTCGAGCACATAAAAATTGATAAGAAATGACTAATTTTATTTCAGTAACATGACTTTTGTAAGCATTTATTGACCAGTGTTATTTGTGTGAATGCGAATAATTCCGTCCTTAAGAGTTTCCTCTCAGACCCGATGCGTTTTATACAGTACGGTCCTCTGCAGTAATGAACTCCACTCCCCCATCAGTCAGCGAAACCCATATACATGTCTCACAACCCATTGTCTGTGGGGTTGTTGTTGTCACACCTATCACACACTACATCATCTCCGTCTTCCATAAAATACCACGCTTTTTGATTCTTAAATATGAAGACACGTAACCGGAATCTTAGCAGACAATTTCTGAGTCCTGGGTTTAAAATATAGGAAAGGTACTTCTCTGCTCTCAGTTGAGATTTAAATGTTAGATACCATCCATATATATTGCTTGCTTCTTTATATGATGCATATTTATCACTTGTTGTGGCCTTATGACTACAAGCCTGCCCTTCACCTCAAACAAGAAAATGTAATCGTTACCAACTCCCTGGTTTTCCCAAACGATCCCAAACCCATTCTTAAAGAATACGTTTTTATTATTATTATTTATCTTGGTAGCCCAGTTACATTTATCTTGCATGGCCATCTAGCGTTACGAGCATTTCATATGCTTGACGGAATATTCTGCTTGTTGGCAGTCGAGTTAACATTATCCGGTATCTAATACACTTTATCATCGCACATACTGATATTGGGTACCGTCCAGTCTCACCATAGATCATCTTGTTCGATGAAAACACTTAAGGGCTAGCGTTTGGATCTCGTCAACTTGCTCCATATCAGGCAGGCGCCAGATTTCTGCTTCGTAGGTAAGAACAGGTTTAATCTGCGCGTCAAAAAGTTTTAGAAATATGTTTAAGTCAGAACAATTCAATTTACGCATGGTTTTCACAATTTCGCTCTCTCCTTTTCTGCATTTCTTACAGAAGTCTAGGACTGCCTGAGGTAAGTTTAGTTTTGTAGTGAACATTAAGCCTAGATATAGATATTTGTGACACGAATTTTATTGTCTCCCCTCTAGTTGATCTCTCATTCAGCATGTGGGTATAAATCTGGCTGACATTGTTTGTCAAAGCAATCCCTCTTTAGTTATCTGGCGCATTTGGATCACCTTTCTTGTAAATAGGAACTATAAGTCATCTTCCCCATTCGAGTGGGAATGTACCTCGATCGAAAACTGCATTAAACAAGTTTGCTAAAACTTCGATAACAGCTGTGTTGCAGCTTTTCAGCATTTCACTTAGGATCCTATCGGGGCCTGCGCTCTTCCCATTTTTAAGATGTGATATGGCTTCCACAACTTCCTGTTTAGTGATCATACTATGATTACAGGGAGAATTTGCTGGGATATCACTATCCCCTTGCACCATAGCGTCATGGGCATTAAAAATAGAAGAAAAGTGAGCAAGCCACCGATCAATAGAAACCTCATTCTTTATAACAGACCGCCATGAGGCTCAACGTATTATGTTCCAAATGTTTTGGAGATTTTTGCGAGATTGAAGCAAAGATTCCGACTGGAATTTTTCGTGGTAAAACTTCTTCCTTCTGATTGATTGCCTGTAAGTGTTACATTCATTTACATAAGCTTCCTTATCCACCTCGCGACCTGAACGTTCAAAGTTTCTTAACAGCCATTTAACAGACAGCACATTCTTTATCTAACCGTGAATTTCTGTGCTGTGAACTCACCCTAATAGGCCTAACCATGCATTCTGCCGCATCGAGGAAAGCTTGATATCAGTGGCTATTGAGCTTGCTGGATACGTGAACCGAAGTCCTTGGATTCAAGTTTAGCTTCGAACAGCGGGGGTAAAGTCTCGTCCCATACAATGCATCGTTGGAATTTACTTTCCTGCTCCCTGTTGTCTTGATCAGCACTGTCCTATGTGTAACAGGGTCGAGCGGTAGCGGGTTCAAATCAATGCTCGAGTGACTGACTCGAATCTCTCACTCTGAATGCCTTGCATGTCTAGTTTTCCTCGGCTCTTCCTCGCACAATGTCGCTAACCTTTCGCCCTCGCCTCCCGCTCAGATGCTTGGTCCACTCTTGTTCCAGAGCTACCCTGACCACCCCTATTTCTCTACGTGGCCCCATCCGTCCCTGGGGAAACCTGGCCGCACCTAAATTACAGTTACGGGTTATGGTAGCCTCGGACCGTGAGACCTTGTTAGCCCTTCCCTACCCACCGTTGGGTCGGGGGATGAAAAGAAACACGATACCCTTTGTTTCTCACTCTTGACTAACGGACGATGCGTGATGCAACTACCAGGGTATGCCGGCTAGGAGACTTCAGGGGCACGCTGGGTGGGCGCCTGGGTGTAGGTAACCAGCACCCGGATACCTATGGTTTACAAGAGAGAGAGAGGGAGAGGACCCGGGTGATGTGATGTGGATGAATTCAAATACCTCGTACTTCAGAACTATTCATTACATAACAAATCAGACGAATACGAATCTCAATGCAACCACTTTTTTATTACCTGCGAGCTTTGCACATTGGTGCGGAAATACACCCTGTCGTGTCAGGCAATTTACAGGATTTTGAGGCGCTGCAAGGGTTGACACTCAGAGAAAGAAATGTTCCAGTTAGGTTAGCAAATATTTAGTGCTGTATGTATCCCTCGTGTCGCCTCAATGTACGGTAAGCTCCCTGGCTCAATAATTGAACATGTCGAATATAAAATAACCCTCCCGATTTCTGAATTACTGAGCCGGGCATTGGTTTAAATGTTTCTCAGACCCATTCTCGTCAAAAACATCTCTCTTCTTTGTAAGTTTCTATAGTCCTGCATGGTAAAACAATCAGATGACTGATCTGTGGAACTGTAAGCAGACGACACATTCGTACAACTACTGACAGACAGGTAACTGGTAGAGTTGCTGAAAACGTCGGGTGAAATGGGCAATGCGGGAATTTCTAAACGATGTGAGCACTTCGAACAGAAGAGATTGGAGCCTGTTTAATGTTTCCACTGTCTCGCACGTTACCAGCATGGCGTAGGTAAAGGCTTCGTTTAGAAATACTTCACTCTTTTCGCATTCAGTGTATGTTATTATTTAATGTTGGATATGTTCACTGTGCGCAATTATTCAACTAAAATATATCGTAGGTAAACACTATGTATGTACACGAAAATCGTTTTGGGCAGAAAAGGCAACAATTATGTAAGAATTAAAAAATGTTCTGCTGTAAATGAAGATATTCGTGGACAAACAAAGCTCGATTAAGAAAAGGAAGCGCTCTTCCCCGTCAGAATGTTGTTATACATTATCTCGTTATTTTCGGCGTTAGTGTCAACAGTGTGAAACACTACACGTATAGTGACGCAAAACAGATTTTATTAAAATCTAGCGATCGCTAGTAATAGTGATTGACACAAACAGTTCTGTAGGTGGTGATCTTTTAAGAACAAACTCCTGCCTTTAATTACTTTGTTATATTCCAGTGCCGATTCTAGTTTACACTTTTCCTAACCTTCATCGCCACAGTGATGTAAAAAAGTGCTTTAAATTTGTTTCTTTCACTTGCATTATCATCCTTCCTGGTCAATCAGTCAGATGACTGCTTTGTGGAATAGTTGGTTTCCAGGTGTGCCTTACATGATCGTTAAATTCTTATCTCTTGTTTAGGGGGAAGGTGCACGTAAAATACACAGGGGGAATGAGTCTTACGACCAGTCTTAAGACTGGAAGAGCAACTATACGAACGTTCAGGAAAGCCAGCTTCCCAGGGCCAGATCCAAGGCGAGAGCGCGGAAGTTTTGAATAAATAAGCTCCTCCCCTCCAGCAATCAGTGTACTATCATAATACATAAACAAAATCTCAAACTTATGATTTTATCTTCCAGCAAAATCCCTCAGAATAGCTACAAATTTAAACAAAGTATCGTTTTTTGGCCGGGGTGTCTTCCCTCACCCCCAAATATCCCAGCGGGGCCAAGGCGGCCCTTGGACGCCAACAAAATAAATTCAAGCACCCTCCTTCACAGACTGATTGATCCAACCTGCAGACGACTGACTCTTAGAACTATGGACAGAAAGGTTATTTGTAGAGCTCCTGCAGACGTGGAGTGAGATAGGGGACGCAGGTATTTCGTACAGTTCTAATACTCTTGGAATTAGAATTATAGATAGTGTTTACGTCTTCCACTGTCTCACACGCCATGAACATGCACAAGAAAAAGGCTATGAACGGAAACTGTTCATCCGTTTCGCGTAGACATTTCAACAAACGACGCTTCTTGAAGATCCAGAGACAAGTCTTAAACCCCGAAGGTCGTGCAATGCATCCGCTTGCGTTCATGTAGGTTTTCATGTATTCACATTGAGAGCTCATTGGATATAGCTGGTTAGTCAAATCTGGGGCTACAGCAGTGCAACACATGGAAGAAATTATGAATCCTTGACCACTATTTGCTTCGTTGAAAACCAAAAGTGAGAGACAATATCGCTGTTCTGTGTGTTTGGCGAATCGTCTCCATATTATCAGAATATTCTCACCTCTTCAGCAGTTTCCAGTTGCAAACTACGTGCCTCATCTATCCGTGTCTGCGAAGAGTCTTGGAGGTTTCCACAAAGCGAGAATTCCTGCACATCAGCAAACGATGGAAAATGTGTCTGTCTCCTCGAGTGTTTGGCAGAATTTAAGTAGCTATTAAGTAAACAAAATAGAATAGAATAGAATAGAATAGAATAGAATAGAATAGAATAGAATAGAATAGAATATTGCCTAACGTCAAGTCATCGACAAAGGCCATCCCATGACAGGTGTAGGGGGTAAAAGGGAGATAAGGGTGAGGGGAGGAGGAAGTGAGGAACTGGAGTTCCAAAAGAAAACTCCCAACGGCCAGCCTTGTAAACAATGGCCACACACAGAGAAAGGGTTATGTGTGCTATCGGCAGGCACAGGAGGGAGCATCAACAACAAAGACAAAGACAAACACGACGACAATGTCAATGACTGACATGGACAATAACAATGGCAATGACAATGACAATGGCTATGACGATGACGATGACGATGACGATGACGATGACGATGAAGATAAATCAATATGTCGTCATTACTGAAATATCATTTTTGTATCCTTATATCAACGGGCTGCATTTAAAACAAAACAGTCTATGGCCCTTGAAACACGACAACAGCGACTACCTGCAGACGTTGTGTACATTATATTGTACACAGACGACGCCTATAGGCTTACCCAGGAGATATCATTACATTATCAGACAGGTAGAGGCTAATGCCAGACGGACGGGCAGTGCGTAGTCTGTAAACCAGAATGAGTCCACAACGAGGAACGAGTAGTAAGGCACCATCTGTGTTGAACACCCAGTTGATCACAGCGACATCTAGGGAGAAAGTCTGGTTGGTACCCCAAGGCAAAGGCGATGACTGAGAGTGAAGGAAGTTCTGCAAGAACAGACGTTACGACCAACAGACAATGAGGTTTAATGAACACCAGTGTATTGTATCTGAAGGCACACACACACATACCTTCTCTCCAATAGACTATGAGAGGAAGAAAAAGAAGAGGAAAAGGAGGAAGATAAAGATTTTTTTTACTGAACTGCGCGTGTCAATGAGAAACACTTACGTCACTGATAACAAAACCAATTGATTGGATCAGTCCCCTGGGGTTAGATATGGCGATTTGGATCTCAACGCTGCCAGTGTATACAACCCCGCCGTACACGGGTCCAGTAGCGTGGATGTTCGTCTCGCACCATTTGTTTTGACCTTTAATCGGCATCAGGAAGCGAGTGGCCTTAAAACGACACGGAAGGAGGATTATTCCTCGCGCGTCCTTGTATGTTTGCAAATGAGCGTCACCGTAGATGGAACAGATATACACTGGCAAGAAAACGTGAGAAAGTGAAGTCAGCTTGGCAGAGTAAATTCAGACTTTAGTCATATGTCGGAATACGGATTGCTTGTATAAGTGTTCGTATCCATACTTTAGGTCATAAGAGTTGTGGTAAGAATGGACCTGGGCTGTTTTGGATTCAACGGGGCAGCGGACAGGTTTCTATTCCTTTTTTTCCGCTATAAAAAGAAGTAGCCTTCTCCAAATACGGCCATTTCGATGTAACTGTAGTACAGTTTACATGCATACATGGCTAGGGTAGAACTGCGGAATACCGACAATTTTATCCTGGATATAAACACTGTGTATACTGCATGGCTATCCCCCGAACATAAACTGCCTCTCCGCACTGCCCACCTTACTGCAGCTATCACTGGTTCTTTCGGTGTAAAGATTGTTACTAGGCCCCTACCCTTCCTCCAATACTGTCAAATCACCGCGAGGTGCAAGCGCTGTCCTTCTAAACTGTCCACCTAACCTGCTTTCTCCGTCTGTAGAATATAACATAATAAATGCACATTAACTTATAATAAGTGTGTATGTATACCTTCTCCTTCTGTCCAATATAACATAATACATGTACATTAAATTGTAATAAGTGTGTATGTATACCTGCTTCTATCGTCGCGATGAAGAGCAAAGCAGAAGGCAGAAAAATAAAAATTATCTGAAGTGACCCCATGACCTGTGACTGCTGACTTGTTCACCAGACACAGAAATCTTCGTGAAAAAAGGAAAGAATAAAGAACAATATTCATGAATAAAATAACTTAACAAAAGGAAGGTGGGAAGAAAGAAGGTAAAAGAGCATAAACCAAAAAAAACCGACAAAAATAAAAGGAAATCAAAGAAAGCCAGGGACGATTAACAAGAGAAAAAATATATGTGTTTATAAATTTAAAAAAAATATTATGAACCTAAAGTACCATGAGTTTTCGGCAAATATCTAAAAAAAATTGAATATTTAAAGCCGGATCATTTGAAAAGATAATTATTAAATTCTTCTGGTTGTTCTATATTCATAGGTTTTCTATCAATTCGTAGACTTTCGTAATGTTCATTTTTTATAACGAAATGTTTGTTTATTGTAATTGTCACTTATTTTATTCGTTAATCAGTTTGTAGTACAATTTTAGACATCATTTCTTATATTTTGTTTACGGTGCAAAGCGCGGGGGGCGGCGGTATTTGTTGCTTAACGTCCAGCCGCTGTGTGCATATCAGGACGGTGTTGCTCAGACAATGATTAAGTGCCGCCAGACCTGGGACTGTTGTCACAACACAGGCTTCCGTCCCACGCAGTCACATTATACTGACACCGGGCCAACCACTCCTAGTACTGTTTCCTAAAGTTCCAGGCGTCTGGCAGAGCAGCTACTAGGTCGCCAATATTTAAGTCTTTGTCCAGTTTGTGAACCAGTGACCTCCCGCACTCTTTCACGAGAGTTAATCCGCGTCTTCACTGTCACATGTCACCCTAGGCTATTACCTGTCACTCCTAGGTAAGCCTTTTAGCTCCTCCCTTTGTAAGCTAGCAGGGGAGAGATACGTCATCACCAGGTTAATCGCTCCGCCCTTTCCGAACACTTAGTTAGGGGTAATGTTACGCCATTGGTTATGGAAGTCGCCCTGCTCTCGCTAGTCTGGCTAGAACCGGTTTACTTGAGGGTGGTGCGTCAGAACGCTTACTACATAAGGAGGTAAAAATGTTAGATCGAGAGGGAGGAGAGAGCAAGACACACAGAGAGGGTCACATACAGAGAGGGACGTGCACCTAGGAAGAGACCCAGTGAAGCGACCACGTGCTAGCCTACGGACCTCAGTCGCCATCTTGCCAAAAGGAAGACTCCAGCTCTCTTGCAGTTACGAGTGTAATCTGCTGACCGCCTCGACGGACTGAGACGAAAAGAGACCACTGGACGTGCCTTATAAGTAAGGTCTGCTCTTACCTTAAAGTTATCTTAGAGTCGGGGACTCGATTGATGTAAGATAAGTGTTTTTATCCTGCCGGAGACAGGAGATGTCATAGCTCGTGATTGGGCAAGTGTGCCAGTAGACGGGACTGAGTGTAGCGTGGCTGAAGCAGTGGCGTAGCTTATTTTGCGGGTCGCTGAATAGCTGTAGTGTCGGTAGCGACAAGATTTGGTGCTCGGTCATCAGTCACGTGTCGCATTGGTGTATTGCAGTAAAGCTGTTGGTACG
>SMGT01000999.1:11674-23751 GCA_004794575.1 Lanistes nyassanus | reverse complement strand
GGATCGCCAAATGAGAATTTAGCACTTTGGGTCATGGTACAGTATTGTGACAAGAAAAAGAAGTTTCTAAAACTAACCTTTCTCAATGCCTTTGTTTACATGCTGATAACATTTGTCACAAGACAGTAGAAAGTGCAAGGACACAGTAGACTGATGCTGAAAAAATTGTATTGATATGACAGATGCCTCCCTTTACACAGGAAGTGTGTAATGTATATCACATTCACATATACTAGCGCTGCACACTATCATTTTGACTCTACTGAAAATAAATAGCCAGCTATACTATATGCTTAGAATGTGTTGAAAGATGGAAAGAGATATGCATGTTTCATCCAGATGACAAACACTAAGTGTGCTACCAGCTGCATGAAATGACATCCACAAACTCTTGCCCCCACCCTCCTTGAGACCAAATCTTTGCCTAATCAGTAACTCACTTTGGCTCGCTTTAGATCCTTTTCTCCTCCAACTTGAGCTTCAATAAGGTGGTCACAGTGCACCGTGGATGGCACAGCAACCCTAGGCAGACCACTCGAAATGAACTGGAGAAGAGCCATCTGAAAGGCAATACAACCTTCTTCATACACCACAGACCTCTTGAATGACTTTTACATGAAAGGATAAATTGCATCGGTGGATATGGGTGCTTAAAACAAAGCCTATGGGTTTCAGAAACGTCACCCTGTATTCTTTTTTTCGAACTCTGGCTGTTTATTTTTTTTTCTGGCGTAAGTCAAAAAGCCTTCCGTGAAACTGATTAAGGCGCCATTTGGGGTCGTGACATCATGCGCTGTACAACAAAATGGCAGCAAACCTCCACGCAGATGCGACAAAATTTCCTTTCAGCTAAGGCAAAGGTCGTTATTGTGCTGTGTTTGGATGTACAAATTACCAAGGAAAGGGATATACTCTACATACTTTTCCTAAAGATGAATCTTGTAAAAAAAAAAAATTGCTTGTCAATGTGGGCACTAGAGTCATCTTCTAGCATTTAGCTGTATTGTGTTATGCTTGCTGCTGGTGGTGTTAGCATTATTTTAAGAATACCAAGAACATCCTATAGTAAAACAAATTTGTAGCACTCATACACACGCTCGCTTGCTCAAATGCTAAAATAGTGGCGAGCAAATGTTTTTCTGTATAGGAAACTTTAATGTACGCGGGAAATGTTTAGGCAAACCCAGGCAGCAACTCAGGCCATCTATCTCAAAATCACTACCTTCTTCATCAAATGAGCTGCTTGAACACAAAAGTTCTAAAGATTGTTCTTCTCCATCCGCCATTGGTGTACAGCACAAGACATCACACCAAGGAGAAAACAGCCGATACTCGTGTTAAAAGAAGTTACCTCCCTTGACATGAACAAACCCGGTCAATACATTTGTACATCTTTTTAACCAGGTACATTTAAAATAATTCCTGTCACCAATAAATTTTTTTAACTGTTTGGATCATGTTTCCAAAATCTATACAATGATGAAAGTCATCCTTTAAAAGATCCTGAGAAACTCACTAAAAGTTTAAGATGCAGAAATTCCAGATCACTTGTTTTCACAAATTTTTGTTTAAATGAGCCCTTAGTCACCAGAAAACATTAAGCAAAAAATGTTCATCTCCAGATACCTGCAATAGGTAAAATTCAGCTAAAAGCAAACTATACCTGTGCTGTAGCATCTTGCATTGCAACACGATCTGGCCTCAGCTTCAAATAGCTGGCTCCTCGTTCAATAACCTGAAAGTATAGGGATTAGAAAGTTACCTTTTTATCTCAAGACAGTTTTAATTATGAATTAAAATGGATCAAAGAGTTAAACAATGCTGGGTATTTTTCAGTAACACATCAGTGAAAAAGAATATTTATAATTCTCTTAAAATCTTCATTTCATTATATTTCTTTAATCTTTCTACCATTTTAAAATTTATCTAACATACAAAAAAACCACAATAGGTGCAACTCCGAATACTACAAAAGAACAGAAATATGCGGATAAGGGGATCAAGATGCAGAATGGCCTAATACTTGGTTACCAAGAGAACAATCCCTTAAAAAGAGTTATGACCTTTTGCAGAATCTCCCACGCATTATCAACACCCCCTCAAAAAACTCAAATAAATCCAATGCAAACCAAAATGTGCACTATCTTTCCTTTGGACTTTTTCAGTGTGCTATCTCATCTGTCAACTGACAACCAAAATAAACTCAACACTTTCTTGAATGTTCAGTGTGCACAATTTATTAACTAACAATTTCCCTTTATAAAGTTTCAACAGAATCACAATATTTTTTTAAAGATGGGTTTCTGAGATCAAAAGAGATTTGCACCCACCAACCCACCCTACCCCTCATACACTTTTCCAAATAAAGTTCTTATATAAAACAGTAGTATTTTTCATTATTTTTAGCTGATTACCTCATTCTTGGGGTCATCAAGATGACTATAAAGAACTTTTTCTGCAAGTGTCAAAGGCCGCTGCAATCTGAAAAAAAATTCTTCACAAATGAAAGCTTCTGTTCCTAAAGAAAACTATATATATATAACCTTTCTACTTGAACTCAATACTTATGCTCATGGAAACAAGGTGGGACAACTCCAAAAACTTATGCATGAAAAGTTACTGTGTCTGTAAAACATCTTCAAGAAGAAAAGATCTGTACTAGACATTTTCATAATTTTGTAAAATTTAGAATTAAAAGGGAGATCACTAAATAAAGGTTTAAAATTGCAAACCTTCAAGTTACATTTAACATCACATTTTGTTTTAGTACCACTTATCTCAGAGTTTGAAGGCATGCAAAACAGAGGAGGTAGGGATAAGCTGTACCTGTCTTTAACAATCTTGAGAACAGACTTTTGCTTATCATAGTCAATGAACTTGTCCGCATCAAATCTGCTCAATGCAACCTTTGCCGAGAAAATTTTGTGACAAAAAAGACATTGACAAAGGTGTAGGCACATTTTAATAGGATAAATTCCTTAATGTCTTTAGTCAATGATATATGTAATAATAAACAGCTCTGTAACAAGAAAAAGGGCTCTAATATTTAAATTCCTGATAATCAAAATTTCATGTGATGATCCAGAGTTGGACCTAGCAATAGCACTGTAGCAAAGTAGCCAATTCTTTATATTTGCCACGGTAAACAGTTACTAGACCAGTGCTTCTGGATTTTTTTTCAAACCAGGGTCAAAATGACCCTTTAGCCTGAAAATAAAATATAAGAAAAACAAAATGTGCATGAACCAATATAATGCTATGCATACACACAAAGAACACAGAGAAGTATTGTAATTCACTGGTGTGGAAGGAGATAAGGCATACCTTTGCAGAACATGATGATGTAGTGTGAATGCCTTTTGTGATGCCTACACGGCCTAGAAGCAGGGCATCTAAGCTCTGAAACAAAAGCTACTGTCAAGAGTGTCATCCAAAGGACGATAACACAACAGCCTGCAATCATATGTTCCATCATCTCTATATATCTTTAAATTCTGCAAAAGTACACAGTCTCATTTTTCCTGTCAACCAAATAAAATTATATGTTAATCCCTGAATTTTAACCTGCTTTCCAAGTCTACAAGGACGTATAACACGCTTTTCTAGAACCTACTCCCATGGTGGTGCCATAGGTTAGTTTAACTTCTCCACAGAAAATAATTTTCTTTGAACCTCGACGAGTTCATAAACAAATTCTGTTTCAACTTTATAAATCTGTAAACTCAGTCGTGTTGAAATCAATGATGATCAAAAGCCGCTAGTCAGACGCAAGAAACTTATTTAGTCTAGACTACTGACTAGTTAGTAGTTATTAACAGACACCCTCATTTAAGAAACCCCAATGTCCTACGAATCCCATCACTAACGAACGTCTTTGTGGTAAATATGTCACTCACTTTAATTCATGTAATGTTTATTCGTACTGAAAATATGCAGATGACAACAGTACAACTGTGCTGTAGCGCTAAATTAAAGTCTGTTCATCGTCGACGACTTTGGCAGCTTGACCTTCACAATCACTATAATCAGTAAATCACTTTACGCATTATACCCAGTGGCTTAAATCCAATTATAGCTATTAAGCAGTAATACAATACTCACTCTAAGAAATTTTACTATTTTTAAATTGTGAGTGTTTATCGATAAGGAATTAATCACTGCGTACCCTCAAAGCAGCTGGTCGGAGGTATGCCATGTTTCAAGTGGGCATCGGGTCGATTCGCCAACTTTCCAGCTCGCCACAGTGGTAGCCCTGCTCGTTTTTGTTGCCAGGTCGTCCTAGATCGTACATTTCAAGATTGTCACGCTCACACTTATGACTCGCCACACTGAATTGCCATTCATAATGTGCGGTGGGAACTGTGCTACTATCATGTGCAGAATCTGAATGAATTTGTTTATTAATGCAAATTAAACACCATGTCGAGTTTTTTTTATAGTTAATAATTAATTTTGTTTATCTGAAATGCCTTCATTGGTCCGATGAACCAAGCGAAAAACCAATCACAAAAAAGAAGACATTTCAGGAGACCAAGGTCGTTACTATACCAACTTTGGGGGGGGGGGACAAAGTGGGCGACTTGACTATAGTCACACAATGTGCACAGTCTGGGCCAGATAAAACACATAATATCAGGCACAACGTTTAATGCTATTTTTGTCGTTTAAGGAATAGCGGGCGTGTTATAGCTGTATAAGTCCGTCACATTTTCTCAACAAGGAATTTTACCGACAAAGGAAAAAAATGTACTGTATGATATCTGCTTTTTACTACCGGGTATCTCGTCTGCTACATTAACATTCATATTGTCATTTGGTCTGTCCCAAATTCATGCGTGATCGACTTAAAAATACGTGCGTGAAAAAGAGACGCACTTTTCCAAATTCTGTGTGTGATTTCCACATTGCTGTACGCAAAAAACGTGCAACTGTGCCTAGATCAGTAACCCTGTATTCCTTCGCCAAATGTCATTAACAAAAAATCTGTGCGTCACTCCATATGATTAGGATCATGTCATCTCGACCTCTAACCCGGAAACACTGTCCGTCATTTAGTCCGCTTCGTACATTCGCAAGTCTGTGTACTTGCAAATTATTTTAGGGAAGAAACACAGTGTACAATAAATCAGTAAAATTTAAATACAACCCAGGAATAATAACTCAAAAGGTTTTTGTAAAGTCTTTTAGCAAGCATGCTTGATAGATTAATTGTGCCCAACCTTTTTGTCTTCTCCTTGGTTGACCGATTTACTGTCCATTCCAAAACTTACCAACACTCAACAGGCTTTGCGGAAAATCATAAAATGATGTGGCGAAACATCCCATACATGTTCACCTTTTCTTTTGTAGTGTAGAATATAGTAAGTAAAGATTTTCTCGTTCTTTCACTGTCTTTCAAGAGAACGTCGTATGTGCTCCTGTTTTTTCTTTCAGTTGTCTCTTGCTTTCTTTAGGCAATGGAGTGAATGGATTGAATGGCGGTGTACTGTATTAACTATTATACCTTCATTGTTTACCTTGCTCTAACTAACGAGATAACATAAAGAATCAGTAGACGATTATATCTCTAAAGGTGCGCATTTATTCGGTGAGCACAATCAGGTAAGTCAGAGCTGTGTGTGCGCGCCTGGCGCGCATGCATGCCTCTTAAACTAAACTAAACTAAACTAAACTAAACTCTTAAACTAAAGTCTTACAATATTAGGGGTGATTATCACTTGTTGAAAAAGAAATGCTTGCAGGCTTTTTAAACATTGTAATTTAAAAACAGATCTTAGTTTAGATGCATGTCGGCAATGTAAACGGGCAGAAAATAAGGGCGGACAACAGAATAGCTGTTTACTTCTTGAAAACACAGAAGAATTAAGTCATGATCATGATGATGATTCAGCCTGCCACAGAGTGATCAAAATACATTTGCTTGCATTAGCCAATAGGTAATGAGAATAGACTGCATCTATTTGTATGGTTTGCTGTGTGTGTGCATGATTGCTTGTATGCAAGAGAGAGAGAGAGGGGAGAGTTGTGTGTGTGTGTGGGGGGGGGAATGTGCGGGGGAAAATATTACCTCAGCCTGCATAATGACTACAGTGTGGAAAATGTCAGATTCTTGAATTTGTATTTAACTTGTTTTCTGCATAGGCTTTAGAAAAGATGTGGCAGGCTTATGTGATCCATTTTATGCCCAGCATTCTACAGTTAACTAGTTTAATCCTCTTTCTTCCTTGTAGAGTATAGAAAGTCAACGGTTGTCATCCACTTCCTGCAGTCTCTGGTGATCTTTTTCGCTCCTTCCAAAGACAGATTGATGGCTTTGAGTTCTTTCATTACGCTCCGTCTCCAGGTCTGCTGTGGGCACCCCTGTCTTCGCTTGTCTTGTGGGTTCCTTTCTAGCGACTACTGATCGAGTGACGTTTATGGCCTCTTTTTGCAGTGTGTGTCCGACCCATTGCCATTTTCTTCTCCCGACCTGGATTGACACTTGCTTCTGGTCTGCTCTTGTCCATGGGCCAGTAATTGGGACTCTGTTGAAGCACTTGATGTGGAGGATCTGTTGGAGGCATTTGTTGATAAAGGACTGAATCTTTTTGGAACTGCTGATGGTGACTCTCCATGTTTCTGACCCATACATGAGAACAAATTTCCCATTTGACTTAAAATCTAGGAGCTTGGTCCTGGTGGAGATGGCAGTGAATTTCCAATCTGGGCGGAGGGTGGCAAAGGTGTTTGTAGTTTTTATAATCCTAGCCTTGATGTCTTCGTCTGTTACTCCGGACTGGCTGATATTGCTGTCTAAATAGATAAATAAATTCATTGACATCCTCCACTCCCCTCTCCTTGATAATCGGTGTTTCCTGCCAGTTGTTGATCTGCAGAACTTTAGTCTTCTCTTGGCTGATCTTCAAGCCAACACGTTGTGCAGTCTGTCCAAGGGAGTCAATTTTTCCCTGCATATCTTGTAGGCAGTGTGACAGCAAGGCAAGGTCATCTGCGAACTTCAGATCTTCTAGTTTCCCACTCAGCTTTCACTTGATGCCTTTTCCAGAGTTGGCGATGGCTTTACGTGTTACCCACTCGAGCACCATCAGGAAGAGCAGAGGGATAAGTAAAGACCTTTGTGTGATCCCAGTGGTGACCTGGAACTCCTCTGACAGTCTCCCATTATGGATAACTTGAGAAGCCGTCATAAAGCTTTTTTTCAATGATGTTTACCATCTTCTCTGGTACACCATAGTGTCCAGGGATTTTCCATATCGATGCTCTGTCTGTCAAATGCCTCTTCAAAGACAATGAAGCAGATGTAGAGGTGGATCTGGCACTCTGTTCATTATGTTGTTTTATGATGATCCTGAGTGTCAATCTGGTCAGAGCAGGATCTGTCCTTCCTAAAGCCTGCCTGTTCATCTCTTAGTCTCTTGCCAACAGAATCTTTCATCTGTTCTAAGATTAATCTTGTGAGAACTTTACTGGGGATAAACAACACCGTGCCCCCCCCCCTCCATTATCACACTGTGAAAGGTCTCCACTTTTGGGGAGGTTCATAAGGAGTCCTTTCTTCCAGTCTAGTGGGATCTCTCCTGTGGTCCACAGTCCACACAAAATTGAGCAGTACATGCAGCTTATCCCCTATGGCCACACTTCTTCCAAAGCTTCTGCTGGTATGTTGTCAAACTTTTCAGGGCCTTGAGGATTTCTTCTTTGTTGATCTCTCCAGTGTTGATGTCGAGTATGTCACCAGGCTCTAACTGAGGTGGATTCTGTGCGGGTGGCCTGTTTAAAACCTGAAAATGTTCCCTCCATCTTTCTAGCTGCTCCTCAACCAAGGTAAGCAGCTGGCCTGCTTTGTTTTTCACTGATTGAGGAGGGTTGGTCTTCTTTCCACTCATAAGTTTGGCTGCTGCATAGAGTCTTGAGGTCTCCCTCGCCAGCTACTGCTTCTGCTTTTTTCAGCCACTTCATTGAAGAAAGCTCTTGTGTCCTCCCTGAGCTGTTTCTTCACCTCTCTGGCCTTCTCACTATACCTGTTGGCGGCCGCATGCCTCTGTTGCCAGGTTTTAGCTTCAGCTTCTTCCTCTCCACCTTTTACCATTTCCTGTTGCTGTTCCAGGGTTTCTTATTTAATGGTGGTCTTCCAGGTATCTCTTCACATCCTGGCAGTGGCTTATTTGAAGGCATTTCAGGAATGTTCCATGGACTCCTCCAACCGGTTTCATAGGGCAATCCAGAAGGTTTCGATGGTTTCCCTTGTCTGCAGTTTCTTTACATTGAGTCTGACTCGTGGATTATGTTGATTCTTCCTGGCTGATAGCTTCATCTTCAGTTTTGCAATCACCAGGTGATGGTCAGATCCAATGACTGCTCCTTGCTTGGCCCTTACATCTTGCAGTGAGCTCTTGCAGTGCTGGCAGACTATGACATGGTCTATGTCGCTTCTCATCTGGTGGTCAGGTGAAACTCATGTGACCTTGTGGATTTGCTTGCTGGGGAAGAGGGTGCCTCCAATGGCAAGGTCGTTGAAGGCACAAAAGTCAGCAAAGAATTTCCCGCTGTCATTTATCCCTCCCAGTTGGTTCCTTCACATTTCATTCTCTCTTCCTGTGTTGTCACTGCCCTCCTTGGGATTCAGATCACCCATGAGGATCAGCTTGTCTCGTTTGGTTCCTTGTCTAGGACAGACTGGAGCTGGCTGTGAAAGAGATCTTTCTTCTCCTCCTCAACATTGCTGGGGAGGAGCACATGATGATGGAGGCCCTCTGGAGCCTGGATTCAAACCTGAGATGATACGGTCTGACACTGGTTCCAATTCCATCAGGCCTGCCTGCTTCCTTTGACAGCAGCAAAGCTACCTTGGCTTCATGGGGTCGTTCTTTTCTTCCTTGCCAGAGTAGAGAACCGTTTCTTCAGTTTGCAGTTTCATTTCACTGGAGGAGTTCCATCTGACTTCACACATCGAGTAGTGTGAGACGATGCTAGGTTATTTCCCTTGCTGCCTGTGCACATCTCCCCATCCCCTGAAGTGTTCACACATTCCATGTTCTGATGTGGACACCCCGCTTCTCCAACAGTGAGTTGGGGTTTCCTCACAGGTTCTTCTGTGATAGCAGCAGACTTTCCACTGATGAACTCTTCACACATCTGTTCCAAAGCCCAAACGGTGCCTCCAAAAATGGGTAGGCGCTTCATGTTGACATCACACAACCAACTGTGTGATGCTTCATGTCAAGCCTTGACCTCTGAAATTGTTCAATATATTTCACAGAAATGAAACAGGCCCTAACTTCTCTCCCTTGCCTCACTCTTTTCAGGTTATAGTCTTTTTCACATTTTGCAATTTCTCTATGGCACGCAACTTTGTTACGGTGGCAAATTTACATTATTCATGGGAACTGGGAATTCCTACTCTGTTTTTGAAAAGTAGGTGTGAAGATGATGTATAAGATTTGTATCATACATTATACATACTCATCTTTTATGTGTTTTATTTTTGTACGTTTTCAACAAGGATCTTGAACCGAATTGCACACATAATTGAACAGTGAATATAATGGAGTGCATGTATTAAAAAATTATGTGCAGACATGGTGGGGATCAGGTTTGGTGGTCTGAGCATCCATAATTCAAGCAATGGCACTCGGTCGAATGCACAGGTGAAACTTTCTTTTTCTAGTTCATTTGTTGGTGACATGAGGAGATGGGAAATAGATTCTGAGAGTGAAAACTATATAACGTGTGATGTTGCGAGGTTAATTTTTGTAACTGTGTCAAATGGTTGTCACTTTAGTTATAGATGAAAGAATCTGAAATCTTAATATTATTCAAGAATCTAATGTCGTTGGAGAAATTGTTGCAAGTTTATAAGATTTATTAAAACAGTTTTTAATTACACTATAACATTGATACAACATTATCTAGATTATGCTTAATTATTATCATAATTGATATAGAGCAAGTAACATTATCCATTTTAATTTGTACAGTCTTGTCCATCTGGACTTGAAGGGAGCACCGCCAAAGTTAGAATACTTAAGAAAGGTATAAATGTTCAAATTTGAGCCTCTTATAGACATACAGTGCAGTCCAGCTAACACGAGTCTTGATTATATGAGAAATCCTGTTAACATATACCTCTTCAGAGTTCTTGACTTGCATGCTCTGACACATAGCTGTTAAAGACCACCAAACAAAAAAAAATTCCTTTTAGCCATTCTAAAACATCAAAAGCACATATTTATCTTAAACTGGTCAGCAGTTACTGTCCTTCGGCAAATAGGTCATCAAATGGCGGTTGGTGTAAGTGTTGCGCTTGAATGGGCACAATCCCGTGGTGTAACAGCTGCCTCGTTTAGATTATCTGAGCATGTTTTCTAGATGTTACACAGAGTTATCACTAAATTGCATTTAAAACAAAGTAGACTTTGCAAAACCTAACAATTCACAGCTGTTACATGCACTTGATATTGTGCATCTGACTGAAGACCTATAAGACAAGAATTATAATTTGTCCCCTAAAACTGGTGTTAAGCAGACTGCACTGTATTCTTCCATCTCTCATCTCTAGTTGCTGTCCGTACTCTTTCTCTGTCCCTAACCTATTTTCCCATTCTACATGATTGTTTTTATTCATCTCATTCAAGTGGGCATGTGACAAACCTTAACTGGGTTGGCATACTTAGAAAATAAAATACATGGTGGGAATGGTTAGCCGAGCAAGCTAGCAATGTTTAACACAAGGCTTACAAAC
This sequence comes from Lanistes nyassanus, assembly GCA_004794575.1. Classification (NCBI taxonomy): domain Eukaryota; kingdom Metazoa; phylum Mollusca; class Gastropoda; order Architaenioglossa; family Ampullariidae; genus Lanistes; species Lanistes nyassanus. The sequence continues at coordinate 13,010 of SMGT01000999.1, read as the reverse complement.
AGCAACTTTATGTATGTCAAGTGTCTATTGAAAATCTATCGCAGGTGAGAAGTATAATAGGAAACTTGATGTTGTTCAGCTGCTTGCTATAAAATAAAATACAAAGTATATAACTATATTTTGACATGGCATCTCATATTCTGTTGAATAAGTGTGGGAGGTTTTAGTAAATTTCAGTTTTGTACTCATTTACAAAGAAGCTAACTTGACATTGATCATTGTTTCCAGATTCTGCCGCTGTTGACAAAATGGGGAGCCACAGGCTTGCTGGTTGAGTATGAAGATATGTTCCCATACCACAGTGAGCTATGTGGTCTAAGATCTCACATGGCCTATAGGTAAATTAATCTAAATTCTTAGTCAAAATGTTTTTCTTAAAAAAAAATTTTGAGCATCTCATTTTTAACAAGGGGTTTAAATGAGCATATAATAGTTTTGGTTAGATGTAATCTAAGGTTTGTGAAAAACTGGGAATTCTTCTTTCAGCACAGATGACATCAGTTCGCTGATTAGGCTGGCTTCAGAACACAAATTGCTTGTCATACCTCTGGTGCAGACCTTTGGGCATTTAGAGGTATGTCCAGAGTGAGATGGGAGGGAAGAGTTGGGTGTGTGCACACGTTTTTGTTGAGGCAAGTGTATGAATAGATGTGCTCTTAAACATTTATGAAATGGGTATTGGATGTACAGCAGGAGCTATGGGACGCATGGCTTAATGTGGTGTCTTGGGCGCTGAACATCTTATTTCTTTGCCACTTTTGGCTGAGTGATCAGTAGCTTTTCTTTGTTCATGTAAATAATGTTTATAAAGATCTAAATCGGTTTATTCAGCTGATAAGGAGTTTTCCTGCACAAAAGTCAAGATGCCAGAGTTTCAGGAAAGATTCATAAACCTGAAATAACCTGAAAGACCCATTTCAGATTTTCTTTTGCCAAATGTATGTACTAAGGAAAGAAATGTGGATGTAAGTTAAGTTTTGAAATGTGGATGAAATTAGTTTTATCTGATCCCTTTAGTAATATTGTCTGTAAATGAAAAAAAGTCACTGTTGTATTACTCATTACAACTTCTTATTCCTTGTTTCAGTTTGTGCTGAAGCACAGTGAATATAAAGCACTGCGAGAAACGCCAGACTCTCCCATGGCCTTGTGTCCTTCAAAGCCAGGTGAAGCGGAAAGTCCCTGTTAGTAATACAATACTGTGTGAAACCAGCAGGACTGATTCAGTCACCTCAGCTTGCACAAGTTCACTTTTACGTTTTGTTGATACCTGGCATATTGATAATTTTTCCTTTCAACTTATTTGTATTCTTGTCAGTGGATATGGGGGGGGGGG
>SMGT01000996.1:0-23824 GCA_004794575.1 Lanistes nyassanus | reverse complement strand
AGATTTCAGCATGTTCTCATGGTGTTTATCCTTTTGCTTTCTAAGCTTTAATAGACTTCCCCCCTGTTTTTCTCGTTCTGTGAGCCTTTGCGTCCGCAAGCGTGTGCATCTGTACATGTGTGTGTGGTAGGAATGTAAGGGTGGTGCGTGTTGGGGTGGGTTGAGTGCGTGGGTGTGTGAGAAAGGTATAGATCTGAGGCCTAAATAATAATATTCATTTTCTGTGTCTGTGGGAGTCATTTTCAATTCTTTCGTTTCTGGCTATATAGTGCTCTTGATTTACCATTGGTTTCGGTTAATTGATATTTGCAGGTGGCAGTCTCGGGCCAAAGATTGGCATAAGTGTTGCAGGAGGCGTTATTGGTCTCCTGATTATCATCTTAGTGGCGTATTGTATGTACAGGAAACGCAATTCAGGTAAAAGAACAGCCACCAACATTGCTTTTCAAATTTTCTTTTCCCTAAGCAGTAAGTAATTTTGAAAAAACTATTAAAGCGTATGAAATTAATCATTCAAAAATAGCACGACGTCAACCTTTGGGTCATGAAGGTTGCACGGCGAAATAACAAGAACAGTTTTCATCTTCACATTTTTGTAGACATGGTGCTTGGTTTTACTTCAATGGCTCCAAGGTCGCATGGGAACCCGATCATGAGTACTGAAATCCCTCCCTCGAGAACAACCTTGCAGAGTAATAGTTGAGACTAGTTCAACTTCGTTTGTTCTAGAAATTTTTACTCTATTTTTGATTCAAGTAGGTGCATACAACTCTTCGTACACAATTGTCTTCTACGAAGTCCATCCATCCAACAGACAGTCAGGGTATCTGGTAATCTGTTGCCTGTCTGTCTTTCAAACCTTTCGTCTCACGTTTATAGACTATAGAATGATCCGATATTTTGTGGTCATGGTTCTAATTTAGGGTTGTATTTTGACCTTAGTGTGTGTATAAAACACACCATAGCTCAAGCAGCTGAGATAAACAGTTAACATCTGCCTCCTTTACAAATATTTTTGTCAGGGTATTATTCATCTTTGTTCATCTAGTTCAAATAAGAGGCTTTTATAGCATACCTGACGGATACTTTGAAACGATGAAAGGTGGTCTGCGTGTGCTGTCCGGTCTGGGACAGAACTCTTTGGGAAAAAGAATTTCTCGATCTGGTTTAAATAATGTATCTGCTTTCAACAGTTCTAATAATGAATGTTATGACATCTGTTCGCCTTCGGGTAAACCCCAATAGGGAAATAAAAACAAGAAACAAGAAGCGTCTTTGTTTACACAAAAGCAATAAAAAGATGGGGAACACTTTGAGCTATCCTTGAACTATTCTGTTTGGTAGGGAAAAACACTTTCGACAGTTTTTTTTAAACCAGAGTCCCTTCCCTTCTTCCATTTTGGGTGTATCTGGGAATTTTAAGAATGACCTTCAAGAGTTATTCTAATATAAAGGGAGTCTACTTGTAATTTTATTTTGCTAATTGTGAGGTTTCTCACTATATAATTCTAGAATGTTACACCAGCACTGCTATACTAATTCATTCAGTCAAATCCCAGTAAGAAGATACTCACACCGTTCTGTCTGTCTCATTTAGAGGAGGCGGGTAAGAGCGGTGGGGGAGAGGGAGGAACAAGACGTGCTACACTGTTTTATTTATTCTAAGAATAACAACAGAACCGAATGTGTTGTCTGTGTTTTAAAGTCTTTTACACTATTTGTCTGCTTGTTTCAGCTACTAGATTCAATTCCACCAAAATGGAAACGTGAGTAATTTGGCACTGCCGCCCTACGTCATTAAGTTAAAGTGTTGCCACCAACCTTTCATAGCTGAATGTTACGCTTATATGCCATTTCTTCCTGTGTAAGTAACTTTTGATTCAGATGTTTTTGTCTGTTGGTTCCTCAATCGAAACGTCTGTCGAACGTTTTAGTGATTTTTAGCAATGCACCTTCTGCGCTGGGCAGAAGTAAACGTGAGAGAGTTGGGGCTGGGGTGGGAGTTCTGCAAGAGCTCTTGGAAGAGAAAAGCAACGAAACCAAAACAAAAATTCACAAACTAACAAAACAAGTCCATAAGCACACACAGAGACACATACAGTTTATACATATCTTTACTACTGTTTTCATCTACACTTTTAAACAGCACACAAAATTGAAGGAAAATAAAAAGAAGTCATCTTGTTGAGCAGAAATAATAGTGGCTTATGTGAATGTTTATTTCCGAGCCTTTTTAATTAACTGGACGAAGGTCCTTCCTACTTCCTTTGCTCTGTGTCTATTGCAAGGTTCGTGGAAACAGGACGAAAAAAATATTTCGTTGAAGGATCTTTGGGTTCTTCAAAGTATTTGTATATTTGAACGAAATTAGAACGAGCGCTTTGACTCTGAATAAAGAAAACCCAACTTGTACAAATATTTTAAAATATCGATCACTAACATCAAAGCGTGTTCCTATGCTCTCTCTGTCCTTCTCTCTCTGTGTCTATCTCTCTCTCACTGTAGATGACAGGAATCAGAAAAAGGCCAGGATTTTGAATTAATAGTATTGATTAAAGTGTTGTTTAAATCCTAGTAGCACTACAAACCAAGAAACTGAAGAAGGCAATACCTTGCTGCACAATGACCAGCCTGTGTGTCCCGAGCTGCTAGCTGCTGTTTGTACCCCTGATTTCCCTGAAGAAATAAACAGGTAAGTAATCTCATACATGTATAACGTTTTCATCGGGAAGGGCTAGACAAATACTTCCTTCGTTACTGCTGACAAAATGAGAAAAGAACTTGATTTGACAACTGAATATGAAGTTATATCTTTATATTACAAACGTCGTAGTCGTCTTATAAGTACAGTAATGATTGTGTTCGGTGATGCTTTAATACTGCAAACCAAGTCATGCGGCACAATACTGGTATCTCTGACCCGGTTATCAAACCTGAAGAGAAGAAACCATGGGTGTGTTTTTAGGGGGAGTGGTGGGTGCAGATAGCAGTCTTTCACCTTGGTGGTTTAAAAAATAATGCAGGTCAATTTTTTTCTAAATGGTATCAGTCTGCACACTTTACAGGTCGAAATTTTGTTATTATTGAATGCTATACTCTTTAGGAGTGCTTACTGCCCATGTAGTACACATTGTTTACCATTAAATGTTTCAGTGGAGATGCTATTGAGACAGGGACTGGTGAAAGAGACACGATGTTCCCAAGTGTTTCAAGATCACAGCTTTCTGCCTTTCGTGTTGGCGAAATTACCGGAAATCATCGCGCAAAGCAGGCATTCGAAATTTCTACTGAATTGGAGATGTATCCCATCAGCAAACAATTAAAATAAATAGCAAATGTGTGAGGAACTTTTGACTTCTTATCAGTGTCATCGCTGCATATTTATAGTGAAAATTGAGCTAAGCTATACAAAAACAAACCTGCTGTTTAGAAATATATATATATAAGTAAAAGAGCGGTTAATAGATAAACATTTTTAATAAATGCACAACCAGTTATGGTCAATGAAGATGTAATAGCTTTGTATTTTGGGTGTATTTGGTGTATTTGTATTTTATGTCAGAAGAGGAATCGTGTTGACGCCTTGGACTAGACTTTGTTATTTTGTTTATATTTTTTAAAAGATTTTTTGGATTTGGTTTTCATCTTTTATTTTTCTTGGGTTTTGCTTTTCTTCTTGCTGACTTGTTTCCCTTTTATTTTGTCGTCTTTTTTATCTGTATGCTAATTTGTGTCGCAATGCTTGTTTTGTTATTTTATTGTGTTTGTGTCTGGTTTTTTGTATTGGACTTTTATTTCATTTTTTAAAAATCCTTGTGCATTTAAGATTTATTTCCACTACCGAGTCTCTGAAATGCGGCAACAGGATGAACTCTACTGCACTGCCACTCGTGACTGGCGTCATGCTGTGGGGTGGCACAGCCCATCTCGTGCATGAATTGCAAAGAAAGTTTTAGAGTGATGTGGACTTCTTTCTATCGACGAAATTTGATAAGTGTTGCCTTGGCTCGAGAGCCCATGCGACTTTGACCTTATGATAGACTTGGTGGACTCTCAAGTTCTTTTGGCTTTTAACTCATAGACTTTGCTCACTTGTATTGTTGTTTAACTTCGCTGTCTTTTTGCCTTGGTTTTTTGCTTTGGTTTTTTTGTTTGTTTTAAGTTTTCAATTTTTCTTGTACTCTTGTATTATTCTGTATATACTGGTGTGGTGGTCTTAGATGGTTTAGGCTGTAGCTAGGTGGACGCATATTGTTATGTGGCTTTTTTGTAAAAGAAATCAGTGTCGCCTGTTCTTTTCGTACCTCTTGGCCAGTGTGCCATCCTTCTGCTCTTGATATGGATGTCAACAGGAAAGCGTCCGCATTCTCCAAATACTATTCTTGATGGAGTTGATTTCTTTATGTTAAATAAGATCTTATATCCAAGAAAGGAGCGCTCCAACGTACAGACTGTCGTGCGGATTGAATGAAGCATTCGGGAACGAGTGTTGTGTTCTGTGAGTGTTGTGCATCGCGTGGCCATTCTTTTCTCATATGCAAAAAAGAGATCAAGGTACGTGGTTAATCATTGCGTTTAATTGTGAGGCGGTCGATGTAGGGTGGTATTAAATAGTATTGCAGACCTAGTCGGAACAGGAGGAAATTGCAGGACGCCTAGAGCTTAACGATTTGTATCAGATATTGTTTTGGTTGTAAATACTCGCTGTTCATTTCAACAATACATTCTTCTTTTTTGTATTCACTATATTACGGTGTTTGTGTTCTTTATGGGAAAAGTAGGTGGTGGGAGTACGGCCATATGATTGAGAAATCATATTAATTAGTTTTAGTAATACAGTGATTGTTCCATCTACGTATATGTCGCCCTCTTGACGGTGGTCGTGTGAGCGAGCAGAGGAGACGACCTGTCGAAATTCTCCCAGCGGTTTCAGAAAGTGTGTTTTTCCTTTCACTCGTTCAGTCTGTCCAAACCACACCAAAACAAATTCTCTATACAAGAAGACAACGTCAGATGAATCAAGCCAACGCACACTCTGAGCATGAAAAAGGAGATGTTTCAGTTCAGGGGAAGACAGAGATAAATGAACTTCCCACCTTTAAAGATTTCTAACAGTATTTCTAACGTATTTCCTTCTTGTTAATCTCTCCGATTCCTGACCAAGTCTTGCATATATATGTATGCAGAAAATGCCGTCTGCACAATAAATTCAAAACATCAGTCTTTTACTTCAAAAGTCCTTTGAATGAAGTGCGATTGGTGTGAACATTAAATTATTTTGTCACGATATCCCTTGTGTGCGTGCGTGTGTGCGCGCATGGGTACGTACGTGTGTGCGTGCCTGTGTGTATTTTCAACATAAAAGAAAGACAAAACCCATTTAAAGATTGTGAGTATAAAGAATAGCAATCCTCACTCGAAGCGACAACTCAAGAAACATTTCATTAAGTCACAGGACTCTCAAACGGGCACTAACTGTACACGTTATTGCCAGCAAATCACCATCGTTGTCACAGTCATCATCATGGTGTAAATTCAAAGGCAATATTAATTGCATAACTACTTCCGGGTCAACCTTAAGAGGAGTCGAACAGAAAAAAGTTCGTTGTGAATTCTTGCCTCCACGAACGAAGAAACGAAAGCAGGAACACAATCTAGCTCTTGTCCAGGGGAGACAATTTATGGTACTGTTCTCTAGCCAAATCAATTAAAATTAAAATTAATTCAAAATCAAAATCAAAATTAATTTCTCAAGCACGCCTTTATCGGAGAAGACAAGTCCCATTAAAACCATCTCCGTTACAAGCATTGCACACAAGGTGACAGCGTAAGGGTCAGAGAGGTCACAGCCAAAGTCATTGTCATGGAAGCGTCTTTCTTCTCGCGAACTTTGACCTGCTGCTTGCCGTCAGCAGCCAGACGGTCGCGTGCTTCGCGTGTTGCCGCGTGTTGACGTCTGATCAAAATGACGTTAACGACTAGAAGGATGACGAAGGGAATGCATGATGACGTCAGAGTGTTGACTCAGTTCCACAGCTTGAAAACCATTGTCGTGTCGTCGTCATCGCAATTCTCGTTACATGATTTTGTTAGGGTGGCGTTCTCAGATCTTAAATCTATGATTGTAGAAAAGTAGAGAAAATGTGAGTTTAACAAAATTGAGAAAATGGCTAGAGAAGGTACCACATAAAACGCCGCATGTTTCGCAGTCAAAATACTGCCCTTCTGGGGCGACACGGCAGAGGGTGCTTGCTGCGGTACCATGACAACCAGCGTCCAGGAAGACATTGTGCTACAGGTATATATATATATATAAGCTTCGTTCAGAACCCACACGTCGTCGGAAAAATGCAATCTGATCCATCTGAACACGATGTTGTCGTAAATTGCAATCGGGTCTGACACGGCCAGCACCCTGAGGTACACAGGCAGGCTTGGGTGTGTCACCCTCTTGTCGCGGAGAACAACGAAGACCATGACATTGCAAGATGTGCCAAAGATGTTAATCAGTGGACTGCCTATCTTCAATGCGGTCAAGGCAGGTTCTGTCGTTGGTAAAGACGGAGAGACACCTAAGTCGCTGGTGGTGGTGAAGAGCTCCATGTAATTGTCGCGTCTGCATTGTGTCCCGCTCTTGTCAAAGTCCTATGGGGGAGTATCAGACAAAAAGTCAAACATTTAAACAAGAACACTTTATATTAATCACACAGCCACCTACACCAAACTATCGGTTCCAAAAATTTTACAATTAAGTTTTGAAAATAAAAGCACAATAAAAAGGTGTCCAATATTTTACCTCGACATTCTGGAGTAACAGACAGGTGGTAGATCTCTGACCCAGCAGTTTTTCTTTGTCCTTTTTATTTTCGCACAGTTTATTGTATCTATCTTTGTAATAGGCCATTTCCCGACAGAGCATTTGTCTGATAAAATTATTTAAAAGCATAATTCATTTTTCGTGAATATTAGCATTACTTTTTCTCCAGGAATTTGTTCTGTTGAATATTATCTAAATACAGTAAGGTTGTCATGACTTTCTATTATAGGAACTAATTCGTGCAGCATACTATATTTTTTTTTTAATCTTGGAAACGTTGCTTGTCCAAGGCATCCTTTATTCCCTGAAACTGTAAAAATAAATCAATATTTTTCTTATTTCAGCTCGCAATAAAAACTGATGTTTCGATTACTGTACATTATTACACCATAAACTCAGTTCGCTCAGACTTATCTTTCATCAAGAACGGAAGTGTATATCAGTTGTCTGCTTCTGCCTGAATGATGAGAGATGAGAAACAGGTTCTGTTCCTTGTTGTCATGGTCAGCTTTCATCATAAACAAGAAGAGGCTAGGCGCACACAACTTTTATTTTAAAAATAATCTTCTGAACTGCGGAATCATTGATGATTAAGTGTGTGATATGTCAACAGATTTGTCGGACTGCATTATCCTAGAGACAGACACGTTTTGAAACACTTACCTGCTGTTCTCCAGGTTAGACTGAGCGACAGACTAGAGTGATGGAGTGGTTTGTGACAACAGTGATAGTGGACGTCATACATACGGACAGGCAGACACAGAAAAGCGGGTGGATAGACTGGTCGACGCACGAACCGACGCCCATACACAAATTATTCTTAGCAGCAAAAATCAGCACAGAAACACTCGTTTACTTACACAGTCTGGTTCATTCTCAGGTAGTTTTACTGAGCGGAGTTTACTTACATCTGACAATATGACAAATCTGTTCTTTATAGACCCCTGCGCTTCACATTTGTACTGTTGACCATGTTTGGCTACATCAGACAGCTGCAAGAGAATAGACAATGTATTTTTCATTCCCAGAAACCTTCTAGTTATTTCTTTCATCACCTAGCAGACGAAAGGTGACAGAAGGATTTTCTTTGTTGAAGAAGCAGGTGATGTGGACGCATTCACCCATGTTTATGTTGTAAGTGTCATTGACCTCCTGGCCGTCTACGTTCAGGCTTGTGACACTAGAGGGATCTGCAGTAACAACAACGACAATAATAACACCAAAATCGAAACAACAATGATGATGTAAACTATAGATCGCGATAATATAAAACAATGAAACTTCAAAGTATTACTATATATCCATCCATTCATTCATTCATCCACCTACCCACACATCATCAATCTATTCATGACACATTACTATTCATTCGATTATATATATATATATATAGTGACAATACTGCAATGAATCTGAGGATGAAAATGACGCTTCCAACAGACGGATTTCAGATAGGACGCACAATAGTTTCTCGATCAAACAGGATGACAGAGACTGGTTGCAACTGGATGTGTTGTGCCACTTGTGCCGAAGCTCTAATGACAGGGGGACAGTCTTTGAGGAGTTACTTACCTCATTGCCATCATATCCTCCATTCAGACAACGACTTTTAAACGGTCGAAGTCGCTCAGCTTCTTGCAGGCGTGTTGGAGTGCCGCACAATTTCGTCCCCGCTGCTCTTGTAAAGATTTTGCGATAAGCACAGCTTGCACCCAGACAAGCACCGAAGTTGGGGCTTATCAGCGCACTAAAAAATAATCGATGTTTCAGAACGTAACTGTTTTTTTTTTTTACATAACTTTCTTTGTCACGGTTACCATATACTTAACTTGCTTTCATTGCATACACTGGTAAACTGTAGGCATGCTTAATACATTTTAGACTTTTCCTAAATTTCCTAAATTTGTTTCCCAAACCTTCCCCTTTATCAGAATGGCTCTCTATTTCTCTCTCTCTCTCTCTCTCTGTCCGCCCGTCCGTCTGTCTCTTTCTCTCTCTTTGTTGTCTTTAGAAAAGGTGGGCACTTCTCAGTGAATAAGAAATGGGTGTATGGAGGGGAGACAATTCGTGTTACGAATTCCTATAAGTATCTAGGTATGGTGTTACCTACAAAATTAAGCCTAACTCACGCAGTCCAAGACTTCTGTAAGAAAGGCAGGATAGGAGTGGCTGAGATCACGAAAATAATGCGTAAATTACATTGTTCTGACCTAAACACATTTCTAAAACTCTTTGACTCGCAGATTAAACCTGTTGTCACCTACGCAGCAGAAATCTGGGGCCTTCATGGTATAGAGGAAGTTGAAAAAATTCAAACGCTAGCCCTTAAGTTCTTTCTCAGAGTCCCTCAATGTTCATCGAAAAGAGACTGGACGATACCCAATATCGGTATGTGCGATGATGAAGTGTATTAGATACTGGATAAGGTTAACTCGACTGCCAACAAGCAGAATATGCAGTCAAGCATATGAAACGTTCGTAACGTTAGATGGTCAGGGTAAAAGTAACTGGGCTACCAAAGTAAAAAAAAGAAAAAACTTTTTATTCAAGAATGGGTTTGGGATCGTTTGGGAAAACCAGGGAGCTGCCAACAATAAGGTTTTCTTGTCTGAAGTCAAGGATAGGTTTGTAGTCATAAACGCACCGCAATGACACGCTGATCTAGAAGCAAGCGATAAATACAGATGGTATCTAACATTTAAATCTGAGCTGAGAAAAGAGAAGTACCTTTCCTATATTTTAAACCCAAGACTCAGAAACTATCTACTAAGATTCCAGTTACGTGTCTCCCAATTTAAGAATAAAAAACATGGTACTCTATGGAAGACGGAGAGGATGTAGTGTGTGATGCATGTGGACTTGAGTTGGAGAGTGAATGTCACTTTATTTTGGAGTGTCAGGCACTGCATGACATCAGGATTAAATTTATACATCAACGCCATTTTAACAACCGACATGGAGTCAGCAATCCTTACTTTTACAGTCTGAGAATACTAGAGAAATGGTTAATCTATCTAGATTTCTCCACTTAGCACTAGACAGAAGCCGGAGCTTATCGTGAAGACGAAAGCTTTTTCATTCAGTTGATCGCGAATGGCCTGACGTACAACCAGCATATTTACAGGTTATTATCATGACTGTTTCAAGGCATTTGTGTACGAATCACGTGACTTGTTTGGTCAGTCTACTCACCACATCTAAATTTTGCTTCGAATGTGAAGTTGAATGGATGCGTTTGAATGTGAAGTTGAATGGATGCATATCCAATGTAGTTATGTAAATTTTTTCTAGTTATTTCACCCTTGTTAAAGGACAGAAGTCTTATGGCAATAAAGAAATCGAATCGGATCTCTTTGTGACTGCATGTGTGTTCAGCAGATCTCAGTATTTCCACGATGATGTGCCTGCGCATGTCTAACAATCAGGTTTTTCGTATTCAGATCGATATGTGTAATATTAACAACGCACGTTAAGAGATTTGTAGTACAATAGACTTACAAGAAACGTTCAGTTTCAGACCCTTTCTCATGGTTATAAATTTCCCTGTGTCCTCGTTTTTCCATGCCCATTCCCACTGGAGGTCAACGTGTGAACGGTTCATTTTCTTGTAGAACACTGCTGGACCAAACGGACTGATGCAGTGAACAGATTTCTGAAAGATGACTTCACATCCGCCATTGTCCTGCAAAATTCTTCCTTCGTTTTCAAGACTACCCCCATGTGTTTTGGTCTGCACGTTAATTCTGTAGACCGTGTCAGACCGCTTGCAGGCTGTCGTGTTGAGCCAGAACGTTAGGTTGGTGAAGCTGTTTTCAATGACACAGAGGGTGTCTTCTTGGATGTTGTGAAATTGCAACCATGCACCTGTCAAAAAAGTGAAAACAATATTATTTCATCTGTTCCAAATAAAGATCTTTAATTTTATAGCTGCTTGACATCGAAAGTAATGTAATAATAAGCAGCACACCCCATTAGTAAAGGCAAAAGAAGACTAATACCTATTGTGAAGTTTCGTTTGCATTAACGCAGCCGGTTCCCCGACCCCTGGGGCAACGAAAACTATTTGTCGGGCAAGTGAATATTTTGTATAGTTGCCCGACCGGGCAAGTGAAAAGTTTCACAACTGTGCCTCTTACGCTGACCTGCAGCTTATACCTGTTGGTGAAGCAGAACACACAGCCAGCCTCTAGTTTCCAGAGCCACTAAAGGTAGGTCAGACAACGCGATCATCGCGGTTTGTGTGTGTGTGTGTGTTTCATGCTTGAACAGTCATAAGCCTAAGGAACATATACTTATTTAGATCTGACTTGGTTCCTACTTTTTCTGCTAACTTTAACTAATTTCTACATAAGTAATGGTTATTGTTGACAATTCAATCAAATGGTTATTTCAGCCTTTAGAAATGTACATGAGTCTAAACAAACAATTTATTTTACTATCTTCATCATATACATTTTGTAAAAGGAAAAGCTGACTGCGCACTTTCTGGTCACTTATCTTCGTTTGTTTGTGCGAACTGTCTTTGGGATTTTGTATTGTTTTGGTTTGGGGGGGAGATATTTTATTTTATTATAGGACAAACACAGATTTAATTTCTACACTTCTTATTTCGGATTTAACGTCTGCTAGCTGACGGCATCCTCACAGCAGCCCGTTCTCACCTTATAACACTCTGTAAGAGCGCCGGGCGGCGAGGGATTGGGGGATCCTGTGTAGGCAGATCTGTGGACTAGCGTGCAGATGCTGCTGGTACGAATCCAGCAGAGGTCATAAATTATCTCCTGGAGTGAGACTCCATTTGATCTTTTGCCCGGAACATTAAACTGCCTTTTCCCACGGGCCACCTTACTCCAGCTATCAGTCTGGTGGTTAATCAGCGCATAGCTTAGTAATAGGACCCCATCCCCCCACCCCCATAGTGAGAAATCTCAAATCACCGCGAGGTTGAAGCGCTGTCCCTCTAAAACAACCTGCACTATTACAGTAGCGTGGGATTTCATTTAGGTTGGACGATCGTGACTGAGTAATGCCGTGCCGTGATGACCAAGTAACAACTGCATTATGTTTCATCAGTTCTCCAGCTGCAACGTTTGCATGCATGACGGTGTCTTTGAATTTTATTATTTTTTTTAAATATATATAATATTTTAAGGGGGAGAGGAAGGTGAATTAAGAGTAGGGCAAGTAAGGTTTGGAGTCCGGGAAGTATAATTTTTTAGCATTCGCCCGACAGGGTCAGGCAATCTTTTGACTCTGTGTTAAGCCCTGGACACGTTACGTATTTTACCATATTAATTATTTAACACCGACTAATTCATTGGATACTAATATTGATACTGATTGCAAAATACATGGAAAAACACTGATTGGCTTACATCATTGTCATAGTCGACGATTATATCATAATGATCATCAAGGATTTTTCTGCCTTCTCCCCATTTATTTCAAAAGGCAGATTTGGCTGATGAACAGTGGTCAGGGGAATATAACTACCGAAACAAACTTATTTATAGCGTATGATATTAGCCAATCTATGTATTGGAGAACACATCAACTTATAAGGAGTTTTTCTATTAGACTGCATAGTAATTAATTTTGTGGTGAAAGCATACAACTATTTCAAAAATATTCTGTTTCCTGCCAGAGTAGTAACAAGAAAGATTTTCTGTTATCTAAAAAAAGTTTACATGAAGGAAAGTAAACTTACACTCTTTCAACTGTCCTGCAATAGCCCTCACTGATAGCAGCATTATAACAATGGCGTAGCGGATCAAGAGAAAAGTATGCATGTTGCTAGCGATGGTCGATTCGATATTAACTAACGACCTCTGAGCCAGCAGCTGTGTTAAAAATATCACTCACCAAAGACTAGAAACGAAGCAGTTTCCTCTTCCCTATTAAGTCACTGCAGATTACTCGCTTCCACCCTCACAGTATGTGGTGAACAGCACATGATACACAAAACTGTTAAACAGAACCAGTGACATTTAAGTATTGCATAGGAACAGCTAAAGTGTTATATGTGCAGGTACTTACGCGTTATCCGTGCCGGAGAAAGGGATAGGAGGGGGCTATCATTGTTCCTACAATGGTAAAGAAAAGGGGTGTTTAAAGTATCTTGCAGAAAGATAACGGCCTATTGATATATGCCAAATTTATTCGTAGAAACATTTCAAACTCGTCATTCTAGTCTTAAAACAGCATGAAAAAAATTTGATGCCATTCCTAAGATATTAGCCGCTGTTCGTCCAGGTAAGGATGGCACGATGTATAGCTTTGTGGAATGTGTAGGTGTTATTACTCAGGTTGGTAGTAACCCGAGTAAATTGTTGTAGAGAACAGAGAAGAACGGAAAGAAAGAGAGAAACCAGTTCTGGTGATTTCAAATTTAGAGGTGTATTTTAAGAGAAGAAAGGAAAAGAAATTTTGTTTGCCCATGGAGATAGAGCGTTAGCTGGGAAAGTCCGTCCTATAGACGGAGATGCACAGTGAAGTTAAAGTTTAACAACTGCTGAAGCCGAAGATAACACTTGACCCCGGAGCTACAGTTTTAGCTGGGAGGTGCTCAAATGCCGCTCTGAGATTGTCCAATCTGGTCCATGTAAAAGTCATATAATTAAACAAAACTTTCCAAACTGAGGCCGACCTACAAACACGTTTTTCATTTCATAATTTATTATTACGATTCTATAATATCAACTTGCTTGTGGATTTTTTTAAATATTAGGCACAGGGCATGTAATCCTTGTCTGTCAATAATTTGTTTGTCCGTGTTCTAAATTATAAACTAAAGGATTTACAGAGAAATATAATGTCATCTGATTTGGCTTCAAACCTGTACTGCAAGTTTTCTGAAGTCAGGAAATCTAAAATTCAATTTTCAGTAGAACGCAGTCACACACCTCGATGCATCTAATACTAACACAAAATAAAATGCACTGCAAACAAAAAGTGTTCAAGTTATAACATTTATTTTCTTCCCAAAACAGAAGGCATTTTACATTGATCTAGAACGCTTGATACTAAATTAGTGGAAGGCGTGTTCTGCGTTATTTTCTCGAAAGTGTCCAAGTGACCTGAAAATGTATAAATGGTGATCACATAATGTGCTAAATGTGTGACAACAGCAAATGCTGAGTCATGTAGAGACATGTTAGGATTATTTAGAACACATGTAGCACACATTTTACATACTATTTACACACCCAGCACATATCGAAGAACTTTCAAAGTGATCAAAGTTGCATAAATATCTGAGAGCCTTTTTCGATTCTGAATTCATTCGTTTGTGGAATCTATAAGCTTTGTGTGTGTATATATATATAGAGAGATCTAAATTAAACTGTTGGCCAGCTCGCTCCAAGGGTACGCCAAAATTACAGAGTTTTTTTTTTTTTTACCTCGGACAAGTGTTCGGACTGGCAGACTGCTTGCTTTAAAAGTGACAGTGTGTATGAGAAAGAGAGAGAGCGAACGAACGAACGAACGCACGCACGCACGCACGCACGAAGCTTCCATTTATACACAGGAGCTGTTGTATAAAGTGTTCCTATCCATATCCAGCACACATGGAAATGTGTACAAGGTATATATATATATAAACAAAGCCCACTGATGGTACTCCAGTCCTTGAAAGCTTAAGAAACATGGTAACAGTTATTTCCATAAGATTTTGACAGCTACAAGCTATCTATTCATTTGGTTTAGATGTTTCGAACTGTAAAGGCTTTGTACAGAAAAGACGAAATTTCCAGTGGTGTCGCCTAAGACACGCGACACACTGTTCATATCCGAATGTTGCACATTTAGCAACAGGGGAGTGCCTTGTCTGATCTCACGGTAGGCCTTACAGAAAAAGAGAAAATGTGCTTCATCCTCTGCTGCTAATTTAGATGCAGGACGTGCCAGATCACGCGGAGCCACATCTCTCCTGTACCGCACTGTGTGGACTGTTGTGTCAGAAATGCCAAATGTAAACTTAATGTAGGCTATTCTAAAGCATCTTAGCTGTATCTTTTCCCACTTTTCCCAGTTTCTTCCCCACCCCCTGTAATACTGACAAATAAGGTTTCACAGAATTAGCTGCCACCACAATAGTTCTTTAAGTTATGCTTGAAAACATTCAATTAAAACAGACTACAAGAAATAAAAGCTTCTCTTGAAGTTTAATAATAAGTCTGTAAAATATTCAAAACAAGCAATATCTTAGTTCCGACTGTTGTCGTCGCCGCCATTATCTGTTATCAAGTTCCTCGTATGTACTTCTCTTAACTGCGTATGTACATACTTGCGAGGACGACAACACAAACCAATTATCTAAGCAGACATGTCTATGCATGCACATCGGGAAGATAATAATTAGAACGTACAGAAACAGAAAATCTGAATGTCTGTAAAATTAAAGCAAACGAATTATTAATGGAGAAGAAGATCGTATTCAAAACTTATGACATCGTTACCTCTAGTACAAAATATTCTTAATTTTTCACTCGGGTTGAATGCTTCCTGAACTGCTGGTTCTATTGCATACGATATTCAAGAGCTCGTTAAGATCTATACTTTGCAGCAAACATATCGTTTTTGCAAGTAACTCCCTTCCTTCCATTAAATTAAGTCATTTGTTATTTATTTACGTTTTAGTGTGCTTCTTTTCTGTTTATAATCACGAGAAGGCCGGGCGACAGCTGTGACGTCGATATCTGCATGTTCCGTTTCCGACACATTGCCAATGATGACGTCAAGAGTTCTTGATCTTGTAATGTCAAGGTCCCCATCAATCAGTCCATCAACATTATGTCTACTGGAAGTTGATGGCGGACCCTGAAACATGCGGTGTAAATAATATAAACCATTTGTTTATCTCTGCTGAAACGAAAGTTATAGTAAAAAGGGCGGTTTTTTAATGCAGACAAATTGGCCAGTGTTTATCCGTGAAAAAAATGCAACTCTTGCTAACGAAAATTATGGGGATCTTTCTTCTCCGTCAGTTTATTTGCACGCCGATGTGACTTCGGTTCACATGATATTTATAATTGGTTTCAGGAACATCGAATTGCTGGTTAGAAGCCAGAGAAAACAAAATCAAAGTTCTCTGCATAAAATGGGCATATGTGAAGATCGAGCCCTATTCCTGTTTTAGACGATAGCGACTAAATACACTGTTACATGTCTCCTTAAAATAACGCGTGCATGGATCAACGGAGCTGAGATCGATGGCATCTCTTATTCCAGAAACGGCTAAGCTGCATTCAGCATCCAAAAGAGCCTGTTTGAACTCTTCACAAAATAAAACTACCAGCCGAGCTCCAGAAATTTATTATTATTATTGAGATTGACTTGTTAATGTCAGGAACGCATAGTACAGTACCCGTTTTATAAAAAAAAAAAAAGAAAGAAAGAAGGGAAGTGGGGAGTTCAGCAGCAGGTCAGCCACAGTTCAACCTGTCAAAAAGTGACGAGTGTTTCCCGGTGGTTCACTTCGAAGAACAAAATGTATTGCGTAGTTATAAAAGTGCTCAATAATTGGAGACAACCGTTCTGCAATGTTCTCCAACAATAAAATATTATGGGACTTAGACATCATGTGACCAGAGAGGGCAGCACCTCGATCTTCGCTTGTTCATTTTACATCATGCAGGAAACATCAAAAACGTTGACGTTAGCGAGCCCCTGGTCAGCTATCAAAGGTGACTGAGCCTTATAGAAATAAACTCGAAGTGTAGTAGCGAAATCGAAGTAGTGAAAGGATTCAAATCCCAGAACTGAAACCAGAGTTAACAGAATTGGAATTTTGTGTTAATGTACTTCCCCGAGAGGAGATACATTCTTAGTTATTGTTGCAGAGTTGAGCTCTGGCATTTACTTGTAGAAGACTGAAATCGCGTCCGCTAGAGCATCTAGGGGTTAAGGACAGTAGTGCTAAGGGGAGCACATTTAGACCACGTAGGAATCCGCGGATTTGCCGAGTTTTTCCCTGACTGCAGAGAGCCAAAGACAAAGAACACAAGTGGTGAAAAGATTGACACTCTTGTCTGTTTTCTGCACGAAACGTCAACGTACGAACTGCAAGTAAAGAAAGAATCTTGGCTCGTTGTATGCATTGAACGTAAAGCTGAAATACTGGTCTACATTGAAAAAGTTAAATCGTCGACCACCACGACTTGACCAGTGAGCCGTATCATCGCCCCTCTTCAGTATCATCGCCCGTCTTCAGTATCATCGATATCTTCCGTAACATCGTTTTCTTCTTCTTCGACTTCTGGTTTGCATAGAAATGTGTGGCACAAACGTTTAGGATCGAACTGTGGGTAAATGTGTCATTTCATCTTGTATGAGCGGAACTGTATATGAACACTAATTTCGTCTGCAGTGTGTGACTACGGTACGGAGGACTATATCTGATTAGTGTGTTGTGGGATCATTACATGACAGTAAGTTATTTTAAAATCCTTTTAAATAATTTTTTCTTGATACTAAAGTGAAGCTGGAAATAGATCGCCACTTGTGTCTGTTTTGGACTAACTGGGGAGTCTATGAAATTCGAACACGAACACGCATTCGCACAGACATCACACGTTCTATTAAATTAAATAAAATTAAATTAAAGAGCTGGGTTTTTGACAGTCAAGTAAAAAGTAATTCTATTATCTGAGGCTTTACATGGAGGCTTACCAATGCAGCTGCAGCGGTGGCAGAGCCAGCAAGTTCCCCATTACAAACTTCATCGCCTGTGAATGGGAAAAATTGAATATAGTAGGTGCTATCCCTAATACGCCTTCGCAAATAACACAGCCAGTTATACAAAAAGGCCCCCACAGTCAGTAATTGATTACAGTCTGGGCTGTTTTCAAGTGTGCCAGTTTTCTGATCTTGCTAAGTCTGTTAGATTTTTTTTCGTTTTCTGTTTATCATTATTGGTTCTATGCAAGCACATTTGTCAAAAACTAGATTTTTGTTCAATTGTAATCGACGACAATGAGGATGACGACGGTGATGATGATATAAACAGCTGTATGTGATTGTTTCATTTCTTAAAACTAATTTTGTACACAGAAGCGACAAATTTATTGAATCTCCGTCACACTCATGAAATTTGTCAGCATGTTATCCCAGGGGAAGTAAGTAGTTAAAGATTTCCCGCTTCCTTCTTGGAACAAGAAGCACGATGTTCACCAAACAAGCGCAGTTCTACTGAGGTGACCCCACAGCACGTTTAAGTGTGTCCTTAAGAAACGGAAAACAAAACAACCCATCCCATTTAGAGTCGCCTTATCAGATTTCTGTTGTGATCTGTTTGCCTGTCTCTTCATTTCGTAGATTCGCCATATCCATCTGCCTGCCTGCTGATGTCATGGCTCTTTCATTTATTTGTAGCTTTATTTTTCTTTAAGTGCAAATCTTTTAACTTATAATGATGTTTGTTTTATCAAATAGTGTCTTGGCACACTAAATTGCTTATTTTTTCAGAAGCAGCAAAACGCATGAAAATTTTTTTCGACATTGTATATCAGTAAACAGTGCATTGTGTGTATGTATTGTGAAATGTAATCACAGACATACCGTCCTTTTGTCTTTTGAATCTCCGAATGGCAAGGTGGAGTAAATGGTGATAATTACGACAGAAGGGAAAAAAGGACAGCCAATAAGAATTTCTGTTGGTGTATTTGCTTTCTCATCTGCAACAGCTAACAATACAATTATGCACGCGCGCGCGAACACGCGTGCACGTACACACGCACGCACGCCATGCAATAAAAAAATGCACCTGTCTGAAATCTGTCCTCGTCTTTGCTTTATTCAGTAGGCTATTTCTATCCTGATGTGTATAGTTGTATGTATGTGTGTGAGTGTTGTATGTATGTGTGCGTGCGTGTTTGTGCGTGGGTGTGTGTGTGAGAGACCGTGCGTGCGTGTGTGTGTGCGCGCGCGTGCGAACTCACATCTGATAAGAAACGTGACAGATCTGTTCTTTGTAGACCCGTGTGCTTCACACCGTACTGTAGGCCATGTTTGGCTACTTCGGACAGGTTCAAGAGAATAGACAATGTAACTGTCAGTCCCAGAATCCTTCAGGTTATTTCCATTGTCATCAAGCAGACGAAAGGTGACCGGCGAATTTACTTTTTCGAAGGAGCAGGTGATGTTGACCTGTTGACCCTCGTTGATAAGGTAAATATCATTGACCTCTTGGCCATCTGCGGTCAGGCTTGTGACACTGGATGGAACTGTAGTAGCCAAAATATGATGAAGATGATGATGAGGAGGAGGAGGAGGAGGAGACCAGTTAGGTAAAGAAGGTAATGAAGAAGAAGACAGAGGTACTGAGTCTATTACCAGCGATTATGGTGAAACATAAATTGAAGTAATCATGATAATGTAAAATTTAAGTATTGCAATTCATTTATCTAACACCACCCATCCATCCATTTATCCATCCATCCATCCGCACGTTACTATATAATCACCTGTATATAATCCCTATACAGTGACAACACTACAATAAATATGCAAATATGTGCATCAAATTGTGTTCATCCAGTCTCTTGATAGAACGCGGTAATTCAGACTGGTTGATACTGTATATGAACGAGAAAGAGATTAAAATTTTGGCGGGGCGTCTTGGATGCAATATCATTTTGTATCATATCTTAATTTACAGGTAAAAGTTTACTTCATGCAATCATCTCATTTCAGAGATGTTCCCAAACCCTCACCCAAACTATCATCCATAACTGAAAACCAACCCAAACATTTGATTATACCCCATCTATATTTTTGCCAATTTCTAATAGAAATGAATACATGTATATATTTTAGATTCATGTTGACAAGTCTTTTGTACAGTCTGTAGTGTAATGCCAAGGTGTTCAACCCTCAACACACCCATCCCCTTCACCCCTAAATTGTATGCTTAAGACGCATCCATGCCAATATTGCCAAATTTCACTCAATCTACTGAGCACATCCACATATCTTTCTGTGTTTACGTCGGACATGACTGATATTTCTCTAGAGATTTCCAGCCTATGCCTTTTTTTAGGTATGCACAGCGGCCCTGCAAAATTTGCCTGGGAGCGCCGCGAGGCAATTCCTTCTAGCAAGTTAGTATATAACTTCTTGCGCGCTCTAGTTCGTCTTGAGTAATCTTTTCTCCATAGTTGCAAAATCACATTACGTGTAAAAGGAACATATCTGGAACATGTCGTGTTGTCTTCATTTTGCCCTTGTTACAACCAAAACATAAAAACTCGGACTGGATCACACCACGAAACGAATCGACGTGTTAATCGTTTCTTTGTCCGACGGCTCGTCTCGCCCTTAGTCAGGAGTAAAACGACTGGCGTATCTGCATGGCTTACGTATTCTGGACTAAGGGTTTAGGCAGGCGTACGGTGGGCGTAGGTTAGGGCACCGCTGTGCAACAGGCCCCTGTTGGTCTTAATTTACGCCAGATTTTCGGAATAAATTTTCCTTAGGAGCCGATAAATCGAAATTTTATGCTAGTCCGTTCTTACGACTGGAATAAGGGCTTACGCTAAAGCCGTGCAACTGACACCAGGTTCGATTGTGTTACTCATGCGTATTAGCAGTGTTTTAACAAGGGAATAGCTCTGCGAGTAGCTTCACGTTCTGGATACGCACTTCACAGCCATTGATTACTTGCTAGGTACTGTGGTCGGAAACTGGTCTAATACACACATTCAAGGGAAGTAACCTATGAAGAAACGATTCAGCTTTCGAATGTTAGAGTTCTTTACCTTAGACCATTAGCCGTTTTCAGTCAATAAATTCACCGTGTCAGAGACCATCGCGCAGCCTATGCCTAGGCAACTAGTCATGAGGTGTGGTTGCGTTTTAAACACAAATTGTCAAAACGTTTGCCTTCCCCAATGCTCATATACCTGTCATAAATGCCCAGTATTACCATGTCGGTTTTAACAGAAATGTTTAAAAAATCTGTCTTAGCTGCATAGGTGAAAGATTGATTTTTTTTCACCCTATCCCACCTCTCCCCTCGGTGGTCTAGTGGTTAAGGGTGTCCGTTTCCGAGGCCGAATCATACCTAAGACTTAAAAATTGGCAGTCTAGTAGCTGCCTTGCCAGATGCCTGGCACTAAAGGGAATTGTACTATAACTGGCTGGCCAGGTGTCAGTATCATGTGACTGGGGGGGGGGGGGGAACTGAAGCCTGTATTGCAACAGCAGTCTCAGTGTGGCAGGGCTGGGTTAATTTGTCTAAGCAACACCGTCCTGATATGCACTTGGCCCACCATACGGCCCACTAAACCCTTAGGGCAATATTTACCCTCCCCCCAACCATGACTGTTTTACCCCTAACGATCACCGCCTAACCGCTAACATACCCAGCCCCACCCAACAGCATCATTGCTCAACCCCTAACCCACACTGCTCAATCTCTAACCCACAATGCCCCACCCCTAACTATCACTGTCCCATCCTTAACCACCAATGCCCTACCCCTAACCATCACCCAATCCATATCCCCACCCAACCCTGACCGTGCCCACTAAACCCTACCCCTAACCCCAGTCATGCACCCACGGGTAGGGTGGGGATAGTGGTGGGATGGGTGAAGGCAGGGTAGTGTTCAGGGTAGGGGGTTAGCCAACGGTTCTTGGAAAAGGGGTGGGGCAGTGATGTTAAGGAAAGGGGCAGTGTGGGTTAAGGATGGGACAGTGCTGTTTATGAGTGGGACAGTGTGGGTGAAGGGCGGGACGGGTTTTGCCAGAGGTGGGGCGGTGTGGGTTAAGGATGGGGTATCAGCTGGTGTGGGGGCTATTGGGTTGTCTTCTGCATGCGAGAGAGAGACTGTGTTTGTTGTGTGCATTGCAAATGCCCTTTGTAGTGTTAATTTTGTAAGCGCTTAGAGATTTCACGAGATAAAAGGCAATAAATTGGAATTGGTATTATAATTATAATTTATCGATTGATTATATTTTATTATATATATGTTATTATTTATTAATTTTATTTATTAATGATTTCTTGTTTGTTTTATGTTTTATGTATATTGACAATGTATAGACATTACTTTTTAGGAGGGCGGGGGGTGGCTGAAGCCTTCAGCATATAGGTGTACCCACGTCCTCATCTTTTCCACAAACATTCGCGCTGTGTATGGGAAATAAACGATACAGCATAGGTCACGCTTACTATCACATACGGGAAATAAACGATGCAACTTTGAAAATGTATTTACGGGGAATCGCTAATTGTCTAAGGTAAAGAACTCCTACATTAGAAAGCTGATTCATTTCTTCACGAGTTGCTTCCCTTATACTGTGTTTAAACCGACAATGAGAACGCTTTTCGGTAATTCGAAGGGAGGATCCACGTGTGTTCTGTCACTTGAGAAATGCTAGACTTTCTCTTCAAATTACACGCTGAAGCGGAAAATGACATTGTTTTGCAAATTTAATGTGATAAATTGGATGAAGACAAGAGTATTTTTGCCTAAAAGACCCAAGAAAGTGATTACGAAGAGAAAAACGAGCGAGCAGTATCGTTTCAGTATGTGTATACACTGTGTACAAGGAATGGCGAGGACTTTTTGATTTCTTCAACTACAGTTGTGTTTCCATCAAAGGATTTTACAAATTATGGAACAAGGTCCAAGACACACGGTAAGAAATGAGTTTTCTTTATTTATTGTAGTTCGATAATATGTTTAAATCATTTTTCTATTGTTTTGGGGGATTTTTTAATGAATTTTTGAAAAAAGGCTAAAAATCCTGCGGCCACGGGGACGGTTCGAGCTACGAAGGCTGCGTCACGATTGGGTTAAATAGCCACTCCGTCATTTATAGATAAATATACTGATAGTGATAGATGATATCAAGGTACACAATGGAACAGCTAAAGCAAGTATTGATGAATTATACTATAAATATTTTTAATATTCTATTCATGTCAAAAGTGTTAAAGCAAGTGCAAAATATGTGATGGGTGTGTAAACTGAATGTAAGATGTGTGCAACATGTGTTCTAAATGTTCTTATCATGACTCTACTTCACCAAACACTTGCTTCTGGCACACATCTGAACATTATCAGAACACCATTTATACATTTTTCATCCAGTTGAACACCTTCAAGAACACAGACCAGACACCTTTTCCTCTAGTTTAGCCCAAATACATATAAAACATTCTAGATCAATATAAAATCCCTTCTGTTTCGGTAACAAAAAAACTGTTTTAACTTAAACACATCTTGTTTACAGTTTACCGAAGGGCAAACTGGTCTGATAAATAGCAGTTGAAGATCCAGATGTTAAGTAATGTGTACAGGCAAAATAATACAATATTAATACATAATATCTACAAAACTTTAACAAACATTAACTTAAAATTTTGAATGAATTTGAGAATATTTATATTTAGTAACCGGGCTATGCAACACTTTAAGCTAATAACCCCCAGAAATTTAAAAAATTGTATGATTATTACAACTCATTTGGGGGAAGAAAAATTCGCGGCCAGAGTGCAAACCACCAACTTCTCACATCGGCATGGATGTGCTAATAGAAGTAATGAAATATAGTCAATGATAAATTATAATTATAATAAGAATTTCAATGTATTGCCTCTAATCTCGTGAGATGTCTAAGCGCTTACAAAATAAACACGACAAAGGACACTTGAAACGGCATACAACACAATCTCTCTCTCTCTCTCATGCAGAAGACAACAGTAGCGAGTGCTCACAAAGCCCGAGGTGTGAATACTAAATTTGATCAAACCGCATCTTCTGTTTCTTCGCTGCGGGTAAAGTTTGCTTTCTTCGTTGTGTCTTGCGGTTTTTGTATTATCATGTGCATCTCTAAACACATGAGTAATGAGTAATGACGGGCTTTCCCGAATTGTCCAAAAATAGCCACCAGGGCCCGCTTGCAAGCTTTAACCTAACCTACTGACGGCTTTGGCGTAAGCCCTTCCCAGCTAGCATTGGTGGTAGGCACGACTGGGGCCCCACTCGGTTTTGCCTAC
>SMGT01000995.1:0-15293 GCA_004794575.1 Lanistes nyassanus | reverse complement strand
AAAAACAGCCTTTTCACATCACATTGCAAAAAAAATGAAACTCAAACAATATCAAAATGAAAGGCCAGCAGGCTTAAAATTTTTTTAAATGTCTCCCAACATTCAGAACAACTAAAAGAGAATGTGTGGGAAAACAATTCAAAGAAGCACAAAAATGTCCTAGGTAAAGGATGTTCCGTTACCTTTCTAGGTCATGAGGAGTTGTTTGAGACCCTTATTTTTGTGGGGGCCAGCGTCAAGAGGGCGGTGCCCATCTCCTCTGCCTTATTTTTGCCTTTACCTCCCCCAACCCATGGGCCTGGTACCCATTCACAGCTGTATGAACTTTGGAAATGCACTGCCATGCATGGGTATAGAACCAGTATGTTCCTTGGGGTTTAAGGACCACTCCAACATCGCTTCTCCAATGTCCTAGACAAGCAGCTGATAGATACAAGTTACAAGAGCCAGGAGTGAAAACATAATAGAATATTTTAACAGAAGGGTAAAGAATTGTTAAACTATGACCTCGATCAATGGCCTGTATGATTAAAGTATACACTGCATTTGTTTCACGGTCCAGAAGCCGACGAATGTTAACCCCACCAGTTGCAGGGTCAATGGCGAATTGACGGAGCGGATTAGTATCACGGGCGATGGAGAACCTGAAAAACAAAAACATTTTCAGTCAATATTCTTTGTTCATTTTTTACAGGATTAAAAGAAGCCAAAGAAGTCTTTGTAATACACTAGTACTGCTCCTTAACTATGTAGTAGTCTATTCTTACTCATAGTTACCTTGGGAATTTAACGGCTAACAAGCTAGTGGGACTCTAGCAAATCCTAAGTTTTTGGTTAAATTTGGGATAATGGCATATTCTGATAGTTCAACATTTTTTCCTTCTGGCCTGTAATTGTGTGTGAAATATGCTCAAGCTGCCACCAAAGATCGTATATCCTCCCATGTTTTCTCTAATTTGGCAGGCACTTTCTTTATACAAATGTCAACAAAATTGATGGGATGGAGTTCCAGCAACGAGACGGATGACAATGATGATCCGCCTCCAAATGTCGTCGCTGGGAAAGAAGAGAAAGTGCAACAACAGCTACAAGAGGCGCTCAAACGGTTTAACAGTTTGGAAGAGGAATCGGCATTCCAAACGAAAATGGTAGGCCTCGACCTCGATGTTGTTTTTGAACTGACATGAAAGTTTGAGAGAGAAATAGCCGCACTTCATCACGAAAGGTCGAGCACGGCGCCCGACAAAGAGGTGCGTGACCCAAACGACACGACTCCTATTAGACATCCGAACCACCTGCTGTGTAGTGAGTAATGTCCTAGCAGGGGGGAGGAGGGGGAGTGTGAAAGATACATTGATGAAACAGAAATTAGAACTGGACTGTGATTTCATGTGATGAATAATGGACTGGAAAAGTGAATGATAACTTGAATTGATAAGAAACCGAAAGATGAACTGAAGGATAAATTGAATTGATGACAAGCGGAAAGATGATAACTATTCATTTGACTGTAAATATTTGTGGATATTGATGGTTGCTCATACGTTATGAAATGCTATGGATTTATGTATGATTTGTGTAGTGCAACTTCGCCACCTTCTTAGGAAGTCCTAGGGGAGCATCCTTTTAGCAGGGGCCCGGGGTATGTTATGATTTTTTTGCGTCTCGTTGCCCTAACCGATCAGGAGGTAGAGCAACTTGTTACCGTCGACCCGATTGGCTCGCTAAAGCAGTTAGTCGGGCGAGTGCGCGGTGGAGCGAGGGGGGTGGGCGGCCAAGAGCCGAGGGTAACCCACCCCCCTCCCCTGGTTGACCCGTCACCCTGAGAGGGAGTCGGGTGGGAGGTGGGGGCGAACAACCCTGCGGGCTACAGCCCACCCTCCAGAACGGGTAATGAGTTCTTGTAAGTCTGCTATAAGGCAGCCGACTGCTAATGCCGAATACACCCAACAGTTCTGGGGCAGTTACTCCAGAAGAGTACGACCGCGACGTGGACACAGAGAACCAGCAGGCTGCTGCACAGGGGTGACTCTAGTCAGTCGGGAAAAGAACTCGTGCATTTCGGACCAGTGCTGAGACTTGGAGCTGAGAGACATGGCGTCTGCGGCATTCCTATCCAACATCCTGAAAGTCGGTTTACATACAGTGCATTAAAGTAGGACACGATCGTAACTCAAAGATAATTGTCTTGAACGTCGGTATTGAACTGGCTTGTCCAACGGGGCCAGTGGTTTGTAGAATACTTATGGTTATCTCCTGTGATCGTCGATCAATCTTGTTGTGTGTTAAGACGTCGACGTGATGTCATTTTCTGAGTGGTTTTAGAATGTAGTACCAAAGAATTGTCTTCGGAAAGGATACGGTTTTCCTTGTGTTCACCGACGTGAATTATCGGTATGGTAGAATTCATAACCGTAAATAACGTGTGCATGTAGACACGTATAGCGTCGCTGGGATGAAAATATGAAAGTGCGAGTGATTGTTCTACATATGTCAGTAGATGTATATTGGAGCATCATTCATGTTGTAGTGATACATTCTATGTTGTAACTGTAAATAAATAGAATAGTGTATTATCGCTGCAATCTTTTATTAAGTTGTGCGCGTGACAAGCAAGGGGGTGGGGGCATGAGCCGATTTGGAAATTGACGATATTAGGCAGCGATCGCAGTGTTAGTTTCCCCCTTCTTGACACATTTTATGTTGTTGTAACTCTAGTTACCGAGCAGAATAGTGAAACACATAAGCGCCATACCCCTAGACACGACAGAGAGAATACCACGACAGTCATGATGTTTCTACTTACCCAACACTCCACTGTCGCTTACGCATTTTGGTCAGCTGAGGATACATGCGGAAAACCTGTATCTATGCTTTCCAACCTCAATACATGGTCAAAGGGAAACAACCTCATAAAATGCAAATGCATGAGCTACAAGTTACGCACAGTTTGCCCTGTTTATCTAGTTAAATGGCAGAACCAGGAATTCCCGAAAAGTGAGACAAGGAGGAATGTCCCTGGCCGCTACATTTAGGAAGGAATGCGTTGTTGGAGGGCGACCCTGGCATCCAAAGTGGAATTGTTTGGGCGCCATCTTAAATCATTTTCAAGGCAACCCATGTAGCAATTTAAAAAATGACTTTCCTTTAAACCTAAGGCCTTCCAAATAAAATTAAAACAAAGGTTGTATTTGAAAGAATTTTATACATTCACTGGCTGTGTCAAGTCTCAACATTTCAATCTACTGAAAGTTTGGCAAAATGAGTAGTAGCTGAGAATAACAGATCCTAGACCTTTTGTTCTTGTTGTTCTTGTTGTTAAAAAGAAATTAATCAACAGTTATAGAGGAGGGACTGAAGAACACAATTATTCTGAGGTATGCATAGCTGCTCCACAGATGAAGCCTGTTCAGTGTGAACCTGGACAGTGAACTGTGAAACCAGCCAGTGAACAGCAAAGTCATCAAGTGAATTGTTAAAACATCTTGTCAACCTTCATGACAGTTAACCTTGAAGCCACCAAATGAACTGTGAGTCACCCGATGAACTGTGACGTCCATCAGTGAACTGTGAATCTAGCCATTGAACTGTGAACTTACTATGCACACACAGCACAGCCAGTATAGATCATGCTGCTAAGGACAGTGGCACACTACATGACTAACATCATAAGAAAAGGATGAAAGATTGGACAATGCCCAGAAGTGTTATGTATTGCAGGTAAGAATTTATTTTCTAATGGTAATATACAGTTGTTCATTTGTTTGGTTTTATGCCAAGGTGGGAGGTGAAAATTATAATCAGTTAAAATCAATGAAAACAAATTTGTTTGAGCCTGCCGGAATCCACATGCAGGCAAACATGGAAGCCTTTTCCCTCTTCCCGCACCCCAGTAAAATCCTGATCACAACCAGTGGCATAGGAACCACAGAGGCACGTGCCCCTCCGATAAAATGTCTGGGGATATGTCTGGCCACCCTCCACCCCCTTCATTTAATTGTGGGTAAGTTAGAGAGGCCAGCCTATACTCTGCCCCCACCCCTCCTCTGCAATCATCGCCATGTCTCTCAGTGTTGAATGTTTCTTTTCAACACAAGTGGCGAACCAGACCATGGAAAGGTACATCCTGCCTAATGAATAGGATGTCACCAAACCACGCAACCCCTAAACTTCGATTATGACTTTCTGCTGGTGGAAAACGATGCGTGCTAACACCGCATTTGCTTCCCGAGTGGTTGCCACAGCCCCATACAGCGCACATGTGCCTCAAGATTACGCCTTGGCATTACTACGTCAGCATTCCGGAAAACCCTTCAAAGCGAAATCAAGGCTCTCGTGGCACGTTTCTGCTAGCTAGGCAGGTGTTCCACAATTCGGTCGCTGATGAGGCGCGTTTTATGCACTGCAGGGGCTTTAGACACCAGCAGTAACTATTAGAAACGTCTTAACTAATAGTATCATAATCGTTACAGGTATTGGGTTAGCACTGGGTAGACTGCCTTTAAAATGGGGCTACCTGCAACTGAGCTCTAGTGGAGTGAGCCCTAGGCCGGAGGTCGACCGAGACGTGTCGCACAGTGTGGTGGCTGTGTGACATCAGTGAGAGCGCTTAAGTCCATTCAGTAAGCGCTATGGCCAGAGGCAAAAGACACCGAGTTCGGCAACATGAGTCTATATTTACCCAGGAGCTGCCAGTGTGGAGCAAGCGCAAGAATGATGTGTTAAGAGAAAAAGTAAGCTCCCATGTGAAGACAGGGTGTGTGGCCATGCACTGAGCTATTCTGTCTGGATATTAAGATAGTTGGAGCCAGTAGGGTAGTGTTCATCGATCTGTCCTCCCCCCACCCGCAATGATAAACATCTTCATACGCCACTGATCACAACGTTGTTAAGCAGCCACGCACTTGACTCTACTTTCCCATGACACATAGTCCAGCATGCATCACTTGGGGAACAAGAAATAGTGCTTCAATTCATCCACGCTGCAATTCTGGTCTGGGTCGATACATCCACTAAACCACACACTCCAATACAATGAGTTTTACTTACTCAAATATGGCGTTTACACCTTCATCTATATCTATTGGTGAGAAGTTCGTCACAAATGTGCCGACAGGAGCCGCCTCCGAGATGTTGACATTGATGTTCTGGGGTGTGATGTAAGGCGCGTTGTCGTTGAAGTCAGTCACAGTGACCTCCACATAGCAGGTTGCACTGTATTTGCCATCCGTCACCTTCACCGTCAGGTTGAAGAACATTTGGTAGTTGGGAGGATCGTAGTCTACCGTCTGTGAAGCAAAACTTAGCATGACTTATGCTGTCACGGAAATCAGGGATTGTTTCTGCTGAACAGCATCAAATTGTATTCAGGAAGACAGGAAGACAGAAAAAAAGGATGAGCCAGTGTGTAACATTTAAGGCAAGAAGACAGACTGAAGCTGGCTACTTAATCACATTAACAGCAGCTGCAGCTGGTAACATGTTGAGGGAAAGTTGTCAGTTATCTGATTTCTTGTGGGTGACTGGAGGCTTTGAATGTATTCCCTGGCCGTGAATCGTATCACAGGCTGTTCGGCTGAATACAGTCTCATATCTTTAGTATTGATATGTAATCAAAACTATTAACCACTGACAACTAAAATGTTCCAGTTGATCTGAGAACAAGTTTGGAGAGCATATGAGTGACAAAGCACACCTGAGACCATCTACACAGGACACATTTGAAATGTTAGTCTTACTAAAGACGACAATATCCAATCAGCATTTAAAGCACAACAAATACCTTGAAAATTGTAATTCTTCCAGCAGAGTTTTTTTCAGTGGTTGAAATATCAAAGTGGACTCGGTCAATCGGTACAACAAGGTCATAGGTCAATGCAGCGTTGATACCAATATCAGCATCTGTGGCTCTCACAGTTACAAGTTCTCCAGTCTTGGGAAGACTCTCAGATATCTCGACTCTGTGTGACCCACCAACAAATATTTTTTTTAAGCTGGTAATGACGGTAGTGAGTATTATAAACAGTGGAGTTATGACTCCCCATCTCTCTCCTTTGCATGGATTTGCGTACATGTCCTATGTTTGTTTGTGTGTGTGTGTGTGAGGTTCTTGACTATAAAGAAGAAGCATGAAGCAAAACAGGAGAGAGACTACATGAACAGGCAGACAAGACGATAACAAGATGAAAGGGAAGACAAAGAAATACTTCCACAAAAACCAAGGTAAGGAACACGAAGTACACATAGTAAACATAAAGATTGTACTGTGACCCATTTTAAATCATAGGGGAGTGGGGGTGTATGAAACCTCCAAATTTCTGTGGGCCACCACCATGAGGGCAGTGCCCATCTCATATCCCTTGGTACCTTACCTTCCCGGACCCATGGGGCTGGGTGAACCTGGGAAGTGTGCTGTAGTGCATGAGTATTGAACCAGTGCCTTGGGGTCTTAGGCCTGCGCTCTGGCCATCTGGCAATCCCCTTCCCCGAAATCCACAAACATGATAATAATAACAATAATAACTATGCGGAGATAGCAAAGAATGCAGGAAGCACAGTGCATCACCTTGAGACCCGAAGTTAGCATGAGGAACAATAAGGGCTCTTTCTGATTTGCACTTGTGCCACCATTTACTGTAAAATAAAGCTCCTCACTTGTAAATACTTTTCTCAAAGACAGGGGGGTTGTCGTTAACGTCATTGAGGGAAATGGTGACGGTGCCAGTGGCAGTTAGTGGATTGATGCCCTTGTCAGACAACTTGACGACCGTGTAGAGGAAAGGGTCTTTTTCACGGTCCAGCAATTCCTTGGACACGTTTGTCGTCATGTAGCCAGTGTTGTAGTCAATGGCAAAGTAGCCAGCCGTGGTGCCAGTTGCGTTGTAGCTGCGGAGAATGCTGAAGACTACAGTGCCATTCTCCATGTAGTCGTAGTCTCTGGCCTGTACCAGCATCACAGAGGACCCTGCCACAGGTATGGTCAAGCCAAATATGTTTTACTAGGAACAGGTAAACTGCTTATTTTCAAACTATCAAGGGCTGTGGCCACACAGTTTCCATATTAGGCTCAAATTGCAATGCCTAGCATATGCTACAGTCAAGTGTCTATGATAAAGTCACTGAAAGTATGTAAAAATATTCACTTGCCTGGTCAAAAAATACAAATTTCTTCCTTTAAATTTGTGTTTCTTTAGCAGTACTTACCATTACCCAAAAGTGCTAATTCTCAATTCTAATCGCACCTTCCAAACAAAAATGTTAGACCATGCAACCCTGCTAAGTCCCTTCTGCACTTGCACACAGCACGGGCCACCCGTGCACACAGCCCATTGGCCAATTCAAACTGACTTTCGAAAGCCAGAACAAAAGACCAGCAGGGGATAGGCTGGGCCTATGATGGGTCATGGTAAGTATTGCTAAAGGAACACAAATTTGAGAGAAAGAAATTTGTATTTTCTTGTCACAATACTGTGCCACGACCCGAAAATGCTGAGCACCAGCAGGTGGCCTGAGCACGTCACTCAGGCTGGACGACTGAGTGGTGAGTGAAGCAGCCCAAGCCTTCACTTCGAGCATGCGCACAGTGGACAAGGGCAGTGAGGTCTGCCCCCCCCCCGTTTCTGACATGCATACGGAGGTTCGTATGGTGGGCCACATAGCGCTGCCAGAAACAGAAACAGGTCCCAGGCTGGCAACCGATGAGGTGACCACACCTCGGACAAGGCAACGCCATGGATTCCCTTGGCGATGAGGGTCAGCAGGGAGCAGCCCAAACTCTGTATTTTTTATGAGTAATTTGCTGGGGCAGACAATATCAATTGAATGTCTGACGATGCAATGAATAAATAAAGTTTTTACTATCTTTGGAATAATAGGTTGTGAAAATGGAGAAACATATATGCAGCACAAGCTCTTTTCTCGGAAAAAACTGTACTAAATGATAAATAAAACTGCACACTTTCTTTTTTAAAAGTGTATTGTCTACATCCTAATATTTTGGTCACTCTCATCTTTCCTATGTATGGACATTGTACATTAACTACAACTGATAAATGTTCAAACCAATTTATCAATGTCACTGCTTTTACATCTTCATTTAGCCCACTGCATGCATCAAGTTTAGTTCAAGTTCAAGAATAAATAAGTTCCACTATTTTAACAAGAAAATTTCTTCTGGAACTATGTCTTACTTGAAATAGGTAGTAACAGACATTCCTGTACATGACAGCCATTCTTACAATGAAGACAGGCTAATAGCTTACCCAATGTCACTTTGTCCCATGTTGTCGGTACTATCCCGGCCACTCCTTAACTTAATGCAGTTTTAGCTGACTAAACATATCATTAATTTGGGTTTGCTTATGGCTTCAATATCATCATTATTTTCGTTGCTTTAGGCATCGTCTGAAATCAGCTGTGTCAAGGAGGAAACTGACAGCCACAAAGTGTCACATGTCACTCCTAGGTTATCACCTGTCACTCCTAGGTAAGCCTGCTAGCTCCTCCCTTTCTGGACAGCTAGTAGGGGACGGTAAATCATAACCAGGCTAATAGCTCCGCCCAACCTAGGCTGGCCAGAACTGGTTTGAACTAGGAAAAGTTTGTTCCTGTAAACGCAGTGCGAGAAGGGCAGAGTACTTAAGCTTTGGACATTAAAAATACAGGGAGATACTCAGTGAAAGGACATGGAGAGAGAGTTAATGTAGGAAGACCAAGAGAAGCGGACACGTGTAGACCCACGGACCTCTACCCCTCGCCATCTTAGCCAAGACGTTGGAAGAGCAAAGGGCTCCAGCATTTCTTGACCAGATACACGGGGTGTATTTCGCCGACTACGAGACAAACTTGTAAGTGACTGCTGTTGTGCCTTGTAGAACTGCTCTTGCCATAGATTATCTTAGAGTCTGGACTCGGGTTGATATAAGATAGATGATTTTATCCAGGAGACGTCATAAGCTAGTGGCCGGACGTATGTCAAAAGAGGAGGTAAGAGTGTAGTGCTGATCGTGGCAGTGTCATAGCTTTCTTGTTGGTCGTTGAATAGCTTCAGAGTTGTGTATTGCAGAAGTCGCTGTTTAGTAGTGACAAGAGTAGGTGCTCTGTTGTCGGTCACTTATTGATTCAGTTTGTATAGCTGCAGAGTTGTGTATCGCAGAAGTAGTCGTTTCAGTAGTGACGAGAGTAGGAGCTCTGTTGGTGGTCACTTATTGATTCAGTGTATAGAGCGGAATCATAGGCCGTTTTGCAGTTTGATTTCCCCTCTCGCTTTAGTTTGATTATCTTCATTGTCTGTTACCTCATGGTATGACGTAATCAGGCAGCGTCTTACCCTAGACACGAGCACGGTGATTCTCTGTAAATAATCTGTAGATATATTTTATGTTGTCGAGTCAGTGTTTGAAATATATGTTGAATAACGGTTCGCTGCAGTTGTGTTTTACGAGGGTGGGGGCTCTTGAGTAAGAAGTGTTTTGCCTGCGTGAGACTGAGCGAACGTGTCAGAGTATGAGAATCT
Source organism: Lanistes nyassanus (assembly GCA_004794575.1). Lineage (NCBI taxonomy): Eukaryota > Metazoa > Mollusca > Gastropoda > Architaenioglossa > Ampullariidae > Lanistes > Lanistes nyassanus. Next base: position 5,779 of record SMGT01000995.1, on the reverse strand, counting down.
TTTCCCTCGGTAGATTTCTCTTGTTATTTCAATTATTTCATAGCGTCGTCATCCTTTGGTGTAGAAACCATTGACCTGTTGCAGTAAAGGTTTTGGTGACGATTGCTCAATTAAATCTACATTTACGGGATCACCATAAAAGTTTGTTCAGTAATTCTGAGAAGTCGAGTCCAAGACGTTAAGGTACGGCCCGTCACGTCACACAAAGAACATTTTCCGACCCACCATATACTTCTCTGGCGTTCTTTCCTCAATTTGTGTGCAGTCTTCAAGTTAATAAATAAATAAAGTTAATAAAGAAAAATCTAGCCTTGACACCCAGAGACAGCCCCAGATGAGAAACAGGTCCCTTAATTAGGTCTGCCCCTTGTTTGTAGCCACGGTCATGCAGCATAATAAAGTACAAGAAAGAAGAGATTAAAAAAAACTTGCCTTTTTCCGAGTTCTCGTTCACGCTTCCCACCAGCGGGTTGTTGACGAACATTGGGTAGTTGCCATTCAAGTCAATAGGTCGTACAGACACAGAGGCGAAGCCACTCTTAGGATTATCCAACTCGTCTGTCACCTGTACGTTTACGATGTAGTTGGGGCGACCGTTGGGAAGGTCACGGTCAAGTGAATTGATAATGTACAGGTCTCCTGTGTATTTGTCGATTTTGAATTTGTCTGTTAAGTCCAAGCTAACAAGGGAGAACTGGAAGACATTTGGACGATCCTTGTCAGCGTCTGTTGCATTGAACTGCACATAGGAAGAAACAATGTTTGCAAGGGTATGCTCTCTATTGGGACATGGCAAATAATGCTAATGCCAATAAGTCTTCTCCCATAAAATATTTTGTCGAACAAGCAGTTTTCATATGGCGGCAACGTACGACCACTTAGCTGCCACCTACCAATAACACAGAGCCAAATATTTACACCCCACGACATAGACATCCAGGATTTGTCTCCCCTTTAAAAAGACTGTATATCATCTACTTCTTTACCCCATAGTCACCCATTTATACACCTCATTATGCTGACTCATACTGGCAGAAAAGCATGTTTAAATCCAAAGACTGACAGAAAAATCACAAAATAAAGCAAGAAAAATTCCTCAGGCACATCCAGCCAGAACTATTCCTTTAAGCAAAAGGTCAAAGGTTTTAAAAAATAAATCGATATGCGGTGACACTACAGCACAAAACAAAAGTGGATGCCGAGTAGATAAGACTCATGTTACCCACAGGTGAGAAACTTCAGCGGCTAGCCTATAGATGGAGAGAAGCACTTCAGAAGGATTGTTATCGGAGTAAATCTGTTGCAAGCACAGGGTCTCATATGCACCAAAATAGCTGACTTCTGTCATAAAATATTTTGCAGAACAAGCAGTTTTCACATGTAGGCAACATACTATTACTCTGCCTACATACAAGAACAGCTTTTTCAGCTTTCAAAACTTCTCTCAGACAAAATCTTTTCTGGCTGTATGAGATGACAGCAATAACCAGCAGGCAATGGATTAAACACTGACTGACTTCCAATTTAGAATTGATATGGAAATCAATTAGTGATTTAAACGTACAATGTATAGTCTTACAGTAATCAACCTTCTTACTATCACTATCATCCTCTGCTACGGGATTCTCTCCCAGAAACCTTATGTGGCTTTGAAAAGCATTTCACCCATGTAGGCACCATGCATTAACAATGTAACCTTTCTTAATAAAATAATATTGGGTTAGCCAGATAAGGTTTAGAGTGTAATACATGTGCTGTGAAAGTGTGATGGACGCAGCCATCACGGAGACGGTTTGGCCACCCCGCTCACAGCCACAGTAGGTGTCAGGTTACAGGCTGGGTACCGCGGGCGAGACGTGGCAGTGACGCGCTTATAGCGTGCTGTGCTAGGCTCACTCTCTTTAAACGCTCCTATACTCTTTTAGAATAGCTACACACACTAACAACTAACATCTCCGGATTCTACTCGATATACTCTTTCTTTAGATAGTAAACTCAACAAACGTTAGTTTGTAGGCATATTTCCTATCTTTATCTATTCACCATACCTAGAAAAACTGCATTTTAGCGTAATTATCTTTATTTCCTCCTCACGCTACTAAACTGTCTTTTACACTAACAGGAAGAGCAAATCGCACACTATTCATCGCAGAATTCCATGTTTTTGTAGATACATTCGTTGATTTGTTAATTGTAACTATCATACATGTAAGAAACACAGAATGTTGTATCCACCGCACTTTTACTGGCTAGCTGAGGCTGGTCTGCACAATGCCTCCATCGCGGCCCGCACCCACCCAATAAAAGTGGGGTGCGGACCGGACAAAGGGCAGTGCGTAAGGGATGGGCGAAGAATCCCCAGCCAGCGGGAAGCAGCGGTGGCGGCTCTGAATAAATGTAGAGAGCTTTGACGAAAACCTGCCTTTGTTGGGGAGAGAGAGAGGAAAGTCTGCGAGCGAACCCGCTCCATCACAAAAGAAAAAGAGAACATTACTTACAAATAGCGAGTATTTATACTAGGCTCATAACAAGGATGACTCCAGCTTTCTTTTTGGTTCAGCTAACAACATACAATTCCTGCCATTACCTGCCCTACGGCAAACACAAAATCAAGACACACATACCTGTTTTAACTGCACATACATTATGACCACGAGTAGAACACAACACTCGTCACCTGGTTGTTTGCACAGTTGACATCCATTACAGTCTTTACCAAAAGGCGGCCCTCTCTGTCCTAAATGCTGAAGTGTCAAAAAATCCTCCTGGCAGCTCATTGATAACAGAAGACTCACGTTGTCGATCTCTCCTTTGAGTCATTTGCCTCTGGCCACAGCTTTTACTGAAGGGACGTAAGCTCTCTCACTGACGTCACACATCCACCCCACTGTGGAACACTTTTTGGTCAACCTTCAGCCTCTGAACTCCTCCACTAGAGCTCAGTTGAAGGTAGCCCCTTTTTAAGGCTGGATCTTTGCCTCTGCTTTAGACGGTTGTCAATCTACTGTCCCTCGACTTCCTCCTTTACCCTCTGTGGTTCCTCCTCCCACCTGGTCAGCGTAGAGATTCTCCACGGCGGAGGAACATGTGCCAAAAGTCACACATCAGCCTTGGGGAAAACAACAGCCCCAAAGAGTACCTTGCACTATGGTAACTGGTTTGATCAAGGCACCTACAGCTGATAACGGACTTTCCACAACTCAAGTAGATGGGGACACTTGGTTCTGCAACAAGGCTTAACACCAGAAGCTACACCCCCTCGTTAATTACGGGGCACATTGTGCCCTGCCCTAGGCACCTCAAGAGGACATAGCTAATCCCTGCCCCTGGGCAGTTCACACCCCTTGGCTACAACAAAGCCCAGATGCTTGACACTACAATGTTTAACAGCTTCCTTTGGTATGTAATCTCTCCCTGCCTAACCCCATACCTGGCCAGCGCATGACACCTGCTTGATGGCTATTGTCCAACATCCAGTAGTGCCCGAGAGTTATCAGGTCTCTTGACACCTCCTCTCACCCTACTGGACCCCTGCGCCCACCAGGCCTGATGATTATGCAAGGAGCTAGACGGCGGCTGAAAGAAGGGGATTAAAGACCTAATTTAAAAAAAAGGCTGCTGATGGTTCACACCTAGAGCCTTTGGTGTAGTTATCTTGACCCGCCAAATCCCCAACACCTGACAAGGGTTTTGAGCAATTTTCATGTCACCTTCTTTCACAAGTAGCCTTGGCCTTGGCAGGTTGCTTGTAATGCTAGTTGTCTTAAAGAGAAGCTACATACCTTCATGAGTAACCTTGGGTTGCCAATGACACTTGTGTCTTCTTCAACGATGTTGGTGATGACAAATGACGATGGGTTCAGCTCAGGAAAATTGTCATTGACATCCGTGACATTTACAAGGACTGTTGTGTTCGCTGAATGTATACGATCAAATGCTCGCAGTGTCAGTTGGAAGAACTGTGAAGAAAAACGAGAACTTAAGAAACCCATTATTTAGTAGTGACAGAAACCATATAACAAAGAATTCTATAACGTTGTGGAAACTTCAAGAACACAACAGAACTTTTATTTTAAAGAACCTTGTCAGTCAGGCAGATATGGAACACACCGGTTACTCCCGGGAGTGCCCACAGTACACTAAAATTTTCAATATGGTTGAAGTTTCTGGATTTTGGCAAAACTTTGCAGAAGATAACTGATATTCCAAACAATAACTGAATATTTCCATATGACTTGATGAAAGAACTCTAGAGACACACTGGTTAAGTTTTGCAATGTACAGTAAGTTCTACAGATAGGGCTGTAATTCCCAGAATTTTCCAGACAGCATAACAATCCAATATGGAAATGTACTGGTACCTTCGACAAGAGAGTGCTTGAATTTGTTGCAACTCTAGAATTAGCTCAAATTTACAGCATTTGACAGTACTAAGCAGAAACCACAGAAATTTCTGGGGAGAAAACAGAACTTTTGGAAGGCCAAATTGATGTCAGTTTCATCTGTTCTCCAATTGCAAACTTTGCATGCGTGATGGTGTACCCCTTTGCATTAACAAAATATATGTATATATACACCTTTATTTTTTTTTTTGGGGGGGGGAGAAGGGAGGTAAGTTAAGAGTCAGGCTAGTGAGGTGTGGAGTCGGGCAAAGTAGAACTTTTGAGGACTTTAGGCAAGTGAAACATTTGACCCTGTGTTCAGCCCTCAGCATAAAGTCTTTAATGCACACCTTTGGATTTGTTCTTTATGACTGCTTTCATTCAGCCATACAAATATATATTAATATAAGCTCAGTGAGTCGGCTTATGTATTGGCTTAGTCGAGAAGTGTATAAAATCCTGCGTTAGATGAAGGTAAGTTGTCCAAACCAGACCTGCTGTGATTTGAAATGTAGTTTAGTTGTTTGTATTATGGAGGTAAGACATACATAAGGTTTTCTTCTATGAGTTTTTGTCATGTGGATGAAAGGCTTCTACCGGAGGGTAGTTACAAACGCCATTCCTTGGTGGGTATTTGAAACCGAGAGAGAAGGAGGGTGGAGGCAGTACCAGTTTTTGTGTGATATGCTTCCGGTGGTCCAGGGCTGACATCCAAGTACTTTAAAGGGCGAAGAAGTAGCGAGAATTTGTTCCTCAATGACGTAAGGTTTAGCTTTTACAGTCATAAGTTACAGGCACTAACTTGTCTGCATTGTTATATCATTATAAAAGATGCTGGGAGTTCCTGATATAGTTACAGGTGTATCATGCCTGCATGAAGAGAACATGCACACCTGTCAGGTGAGAAAGTAGTATATGTGCATGACAGCAACTCACTATTCATTGGTACAAGGACGTCATACATTTTTCTTTTGAAAATGACACTCATGGGCTTGGAGCTGGCTTCAGATATGACAAAAGAAACAGGCAGATTGGATGTTGCTTCATGGCAGGTCAGCAATGAAGGTTATTGTATGAAAGGGGAAGGATGGGAGATGGTGGCGAATGTGTGAGATGATGAAGAGGGAGGAAACTGGAGACCCCCACTCCCAGGGTGACATTTATTTTTGAGTTTTTTTTAATGTATCTCACCCCACTCATTTGTTAGATGAATTGAAACAATGCTTCCTGCTAAATTTCAGGTAAACTGGCTGATATTTAGAGATAACTCAAATGCCTTGGAGTTCACTATACGTTGCTGGTATTAACACTGTAGCAATGTAGAACAAGTATATCGCCAAAATAATTATAATTCATAAGAACATAAACAAACTTTTAAAATTTTGTACTTTTTTTAC
>SMGT01000994.1:7944-23561 GCA_004794575.1 Lanistes nyassanus | reverse complement strand
AGTCATTATGCTGTCGGGCTGTGCTGTCGTGCGAGTGCGTCCGACTGGAGGTGTTACAGTGTACCTTTTTTGTCCAGTACAGTTTTTTTTCATGTGCCTAAAGGAGGGCGCTCCGCCAGTGACAGACTGGAGTACGAGGTCCTTCATGCTCCACAAAGAGGAAAGACACTAAGCTAACAAATAGAGGGTTCAGCCAGTGGAAAACTGGAGCAGGTTTTCATCAGACTGCAGACTTTTAAAAATTTAGAAAAGAAATACAGTTTAAGGATCTCACGGCCTCTTGGCCAAGGCTTTCAGCTCTTGACGGTTTCTCAGAAGTTTAAAAAAAAACTCACTTGCACACAATTTAAAAAAGAGGGGCGGACTTTTAAATCTAGGGCGGGCTTGCATGACTGTTCGTAGCTGCTTTTATTTCGTTCTTTACAGTTTTACAGCTAGCTCGCTCGATCGCTTTAACGCTGACCCCGAGGGATAGTTATTCCTATCACTAGTACTTTCCTTCACAAATCATTATGTCTCAGGCGTTTCTTTGTAAAAATAAAAACTTCAGGTTCATGTATCTAGACATAGGAATATACACATAAATATGCACAATTTATATGCGTGCGAGCAAACTCATCTCTCAGTAAAATAAATGCTTGCACACACACACACAAGCATCACCTTCACACACACCCTCACCAAGCTTACCTAGACACATTGACCTCCTCACAACGGAAGGGCACCAGTACGACATCTTAACGAAAAGATGCTGATGGGTTTATTCTACCGGTCACCTAACCAGCCAGTTTCCTACTGGAGTCTTATCTGGAAAAGCATACACCAAGCCTAAGGCACACCTAACAAATTCCTCATCTTAGGCGACTTTAACAACGAGTGGATACCTGCACCTACTCACCACTTATATATTGTTTCTTTGTACCAGCTGCATCAGCTTGTCGATGCACCCACTCGCACCACAAGTACCTCCACCGCTTGCCTTGATCACGTGATCGTTCAGATCAAGAAAACAAGAATATTTAACCGACAGAGATTCAGATTCCCATTCTTTCGGGACGAGTGGTTGAAGCTAGTCAATGCACTCCTACACAGGAAAGGCCTCCATCCAGAAAACATACTAACCCCCCCTCCCCAATGTAGGGATGGTACCACCTATTGCAGTAACGCGTGGACAAAGCTATTGTTTTGAATAACTTTTTTGTTGAACAATGTACTCTAACTGATAATGACGACCCACTTCCCGATATTTCCTTCAAAAATGCTGAACCAGACGAACTTACTCTTACAGTATCAGAAATCAAGAAAGCGATAGACGAACTAAAACAAATCACCTGGCCCAGACCAAATGCACACCTTAATTTATCAACGCTTTCGACGTCATAGCTGACCCACTGACAAACTGACATCCCTTTCAACCGATGTTTACACGAACGCACCTTTCCCGTATTCTGGAAAGTGGAACGCGTCACCCCTATTTACAAGGGAAAAGAGACGACTGCTCAAACTACGGGACAGCTTCACTTTTAAGCTGTGTCGGTAAACTGTTTGAAAGATATCTACATTCACGAATGTACAAGTTCTTTGTTAAAAACATCACTGCTCAGTCCGGATTCACAGTACATGTATTTCAACTCGTGTCTATCTGTAACGACTTGGTCTATAACCTCGACAGGGGCATAACCACGCAAGCAGTCTTTTTCGATCTGTGGCTTTTGACAGAGTATGGCACAGACAGCTAATCCACAAAATGAAAGCAGCCGGAATACGAAGAACATTGTTACTTTTTCTTGGAAGCTATACTTCTGACCGTCTCCGGGGAGTAGTTATCAAGGGCGAAAAATCTGCCTACCTTAAAGCAACCGCTTGGTTCCCCGAGGCTCCTGATCGACATAAATGATATCACTGAGGACATTTTATCAACTATAAAACTTCTCGCGGACGACACAAGCATATACCTTGGTTTAAGTGACCCTTGTGTCCGGAAAGAAATCCTAGAACCCGACATAGCAAAAATACGAAAGTGAGCAAGTGCTTGGAAAGTGACATTAACGAAGATAAAACCAAATTACTGAATATCACCAAAGGCTCCGCAACAATTCACGAACTCCATTTCGGGAACACCGTCTCAGGGAATCGGAAGCATAAACACCTAGGACTCATCAAACAAGCTAACTGAAGATGGGAAGATCACGTCAATTACGAAGCCAAAAAAGTCATTCCACTCATTGGATTCCTAAAGCAATATAAATACCTACTATGCAGAAAACCACTGGCGACAATTTATAAAGCTTCATTCTGCCTATCTTTCGATGATGCTGACGTCACATGGGATGGCTGTACCATGGGTCAAGCAGACTTACTTGAAACATTCCACGGGGCACCAGTCACGATAAGCTCTGTGAGGAATCGGGATTCTACAGCTTATAAAAGGAAAGGCGGACAAACACAGGCTTCTGCTTTACTTCCAAATGATTAACGGCCTTCGTCCTTAATACTTACTACCAATTCTTCCCCCACTAATCTCGTCACTGAACCCCTACAACAGACGCAGACCATATGACAGGTATATTCCACGTGCAATAACATAGCTTTTTAAAAGTTCGTTTGTACCACACACATCCGCTGACTGGAACTCACTCCCTCAGCACATACAAATTAATCAATCTCCGCATTCAAACGACACACAGATGTATCCCAAAAAGCTATTCCTGCTTACTGCTGTATTGGAAATTGCATAGAGCAGATCCTACACTGCAGATTAAGACTGAAAATGGGCGACTTGAACTGGGACTTATTTAAAAGCCATCTAATAAATAACCCCTCCTGCCCATGTGGATTTGTAAAAGAGTCAGCTGAACACTTCCTTCTAGAAATGCCCGCCATCACACTTTACTAACTCTCCATTTACCAGTCCTTATCCACACTGATCTCTATCAAAAAAAAATATGTCTGTGTCTTTAAACACCGACATTTTTCCGCGTCTATACAAGTTTATTAAGGACTCAAAACGCTTTCAACGATCGACAGTACTACTGGCATGTGCATGGTCTCTGGTGTACAGTTTGTCAGAAAGTTCTACGTTTTTATCTTGCGTATCTTTATTTGTATCTTTTGTACTGATTCGTGGATTTTTTTATCTTTCCTTTCTTTTTCCTTCTTTCGTCTGCCCTTTTTTTCTCCAATTAAATTTTGTATATTAGACCACGCTTATACTTCAACATCTGTCTGCTTATTTTCTTATATATACGTTATATTTATGGATACCGCTGCATGAGCTGTTGGCTCGTTGTGTCGCCATTGATGTATTGGTAGAGCTGTTGTGATGTAAGGGCTAAATGGTGTTTTGCTCCTGGTTAAGATCATAAGCAAATACACGGAAAGATATGGTTTTAATCAGTAGAACCGTGGATATAAATCAGAGGTGAAGATCTTTGCCTGGTTGCGGCTGTCGTCAGCACATTGTGCAGGGGATTAACACGGTTAAAAAATTCTCTCCAAGATTTTTGATTAGCGCAAACATTCCTCTGTAATGAATATTCGATCCAGTTAAAAAATATAATACATCATGTTTTGTTGCAAACTGATGGAGTAGTTTCTTAATTGTGGCTGCTTTCATCCGACTAAGCTGAGCCGTATAAACCCCGGATTAGTCTAACCATGTAAACTCCGCATAAGAGTGTATATCAGAAGCTTGCGGCTGATACACCGGACCATTTGTGCCTGCAAGTGGGCGTTCTTTTATATTTAAGCGATTGCAGTTGTAAATCAAAGAGCGGTGACGTTTTCGTCTAATTTAACACCCCCGAAGCCAAATGTATGGAAAGGTCGAGAGGTTATTAACTTTATAGGCCTACTTGGCGTACAGCGGGAACAGCAAGGCTGCATGAGTGCAGACCTTGTTGCTCATAGTAACTCAAAACACTCGCTTGGTCTCGTACTCAAGAACGTGATATTAAGACTCCATTAGAACCTTCCTTGTTTTTCTTTCTTTCTTTCTTTCTTTCTTCCGTCTTCCTCTCTGTCACCTCTGACGCACTAAAGCGGGCAAAAAGATGTAGTAACAATCGTTCCCAAGGCAGAGATCTGGCATGTAGAGGTTTTGAGAACCTTCCAGACCACGAAATTAACTGACTTGAACAATCAGCCAGCCTGTAATCTCCAGCGTGTGCGCGCACGTGTGCGTGTGTGCGTGCGCGTGTGTGGTGCTGATAACAATGTGAGCCCGATACTTTTCTCCTATCAAAAGCATTGGAGAAAGTACTATGATGGAGCGGGTTCGCTCTGTAAACTCTCTTCTCTCTCTCTCTCTCTCATGGCGTGGCGTCTTACATCATCTCTTCTGCGTCTCACCTCGCTTCATCACTACTCTGAGACGTGGCTTTGTCCCGCCCGCACCCCGCTTTTACTGGGTGGGTGCGGGCCGCGAGGGAGGCATTGCCAGCAACAGCAGCAGCTAGCGTGTGAAAGTGCGGCAGATACCGCAATTTGTGCTTCTTACATGTACAAAAGTTTAGAATAAAAAAGCAACGAATATATGTACAAGAACATGAAAATATCTAATGCATAGAGTGCGCTCTGCTCTTCCTGTTAGTATTCAGGAAAGTTCAGTAGAGTGAGAAGGAAATAAAGATAATTGTCACGCCCCCACCCCCGTCCATGTCAGATGACCTAGTGGGAGCACGTGTTTCGTGTTCTTTCACTCTCCTGTCACGCAAACAAAATTCAACTCCGGGTAACATAAATAGGACCCACCACTATTTATTATCACCCAGGAGCACTGCACGTAACTTAAGTACCTTTTACGCTTCACCTCAAACTCACACACCCAGAAAAATTCACTCGTCAACTGCTTCACACTACTTCCTAAAGTTTTCACACACATTTACCTAAAGAGCAATACAAAAAAATCAGCCTTCAACTTCAGTTCAACACTCAATCATCAACCACTAATTCTCCCTGCGCTCTACTACTAAAATTTAAACATCCAGGTATTCACTCCGGCAGAACAGTGAAAATATTCCGATCACGTAAGTAGGCCTATGGCGGATTATTTTATCACAAAGCAACAACAGCAACAAAACAAAACCAAATGCCCTACAAAAATCCACTTAATATCCAGCCGTTGTAAAAGACTGGACAAAATTGCCTGCTATCTTTCAACCATCAAACCCTCAAAGACCAACAGGGATCTTCTAAAGATGCGACCCTTATCTCCCTAGCTTAACCTTCAACGTTGCCAGCGAAGATCTGTACTTTAATTTACATGCTAACTCAAGCACTTATTTCAAACACATCAGCAAAACAATAACCTCGACAAATCCAATATTTCCTTCACTAATCACCATTTGTTCCGGCTGCGCTCCTTTGCACTAACAAGGTCCTGAATATTTATATCCCTTAAGTTTTGTCTTCAGGTCTCCCTTCTCATGAACAATGAGTCCGAAATCTCAAGTTAACAGTTCTGGCCGTATCAATTATATAAGTTCCATGTAGTCATCTCTTTCTCCGTGACGTACGCGGTCGTCTCCACGGAATATATTTCTCACAAGCTCCCAGTTCGGAAGACAGTTTCACAAGTCCGCATCAGTCATCTCTACATCTCGGTGCAGCGTCTCCGAGGCCCACACTCCCAAGCCGCCGTCGTATCACGATTTACTTAACAACTTCAAAACTGATAGTTCCAATGTTACAATGCTAGTAAAAGTTCGTATCTTTCTCCGTGACGTATTCCCGATATGCGCCGCCGTTCCCGTGAAAGACACAAATTTCTCGCCTACCTGGCTTGCCCTTAGATTAAGAATGTAGACCGCACGCCTCACTCTGCGTCACTCCGGCGATCAGGCGGGACCCCAACACAACTGTCCTACTGCCCTGGTCGCGGCCACGTGCGACACGGTCGGACTTCTGTCGCCTCTATACTCGGGTGCGCTCCACGCTACTGCTGGTCTTGCCACGAGGTCGCCTCTTGTTCGCCCCTCTTCCCACTCTCCACGTCCAAAATCGACAGGTCTCGGCTCTAGGGCGGACGAATCCTGGCGTTGTACAGGGGTCTCTTTACCCCTACCTGGAACTCCTAAAATTTCCTAACTTACTACTTAGCTTTGAACTATACCTCCATCGTAATAAACATGAATCCTTTTCCTAGTGGGATGCCACCTCGTACTTACAAATTAAATCTTCAACTCTGAGTTCACAACTAAAGTTTTTCGTAAACTTCCCTCTCAATTCCCCAAGGAGTGAGCGAGCTCACCCCTCCCCCGCTGTGCAGTTCGGTGTAACGTTTTGTGGGGTGTGCTGAAATTCTAGGGAAGAAATACGAAAAGCATACGCCTAGTGCAGACCCTCACCTTTTCAATCAAAAGGTACACGTCCAGATAACTTAACACATTTATTGAACTATGAACATTAGAAATGAAAGCTGAGGAAAGAATGGTGCAGTTGAACAAATACGTAACAGTGCGTGTGTGTGTATGTGCGTGATAGCAACAGTTTGTGACACGAAACAATTGTCTGAACAAGGTATAATGTAACTAGCATACAATTAAATTCATATGAAATAGCGTGTTAACGCAAAAGACTACTTGCGGGGAAATGAATTAATCCAAAACCGGAACAGAACAGTTAATCCAAAAATCGTTCTCATCAGGTAATGGCCCGCAGAAGTAGTCCGAACAAGATGGGATGGTTGACGCGTAAGATGCAGTTCGTAGAAGTGCAAATGTTCTGACTGACGAGCGTAGATCCGAGAAAAGTCTGTAGCAGGGTCAAAGGGGATCTGTGAGTCCAGTCGTACCGTGCCAGAAGAACTCAGGAGATGGAGCTTGTCCAAAGGTGTCAGGAACACTGGTTACGAACCATGTATCGTACTGCTAGTCCGTTAGACCTTGAGATGTCCTTGCTTAACTGTCACAAGGTAACACTTGATGCCCCATAGATTTTAGATCTATGAAGAAAGTTCACTTCCACAAGTGACGGGGTCCGTTTGACTGTACACTCCCAGCCTACTATTAGACTGTTTACATGAGAAACAGGTTCACAGTGATGAATACTGGTAACACGTCCGTTAAATCTTACACCACTGAAGATTTAACATTATCTTACGTTTCTTCATAAGACAGAGAAAAGTTGACACATACTCACTGCAGAAGCATAAAGTACTTCTCCCGGCTTAGTAATGAATCACTACAATAGCTTGCTATGTAGCTACACGGATGCAGCCTTCATAGTAGAACGTATAGCGTACGGCTAACCGTCGATGATGGATTCGCTACGAGACAACTATTTCGTTTCTCGACACTTTCTTTCCACAACGCTATTTTTCTGAATGAGTTAAGTCTATACGCGAAGTCTAACTCCTTCCAGTGACCGCTGAACAATGATCCTACATTAACAGCGCGTCTTGAACTGTTGGAAAACCGTTAACAAGTCTCACAGACTAGTAACACGTCTGACTCTTCCGTATCTCCAGACCAGAACTGCCAAAATCCGTTTAACCTCCCCCAATGTTTCCCCTGTTTCCATGCACGACGGAATTAGCATTTTCCCATTGGTTCCCCGAAGACTGAGTCATACGCGATTTTGTTAAAGAACAAATGACGTCTTTCCTCCCATCACTACGAAACTCTTATGCGTCACTAACGTGTCAACAATTCTATGAATGAAAAGATGCAATACTATGTAAAGAAATGATACAGTGTTTAGAACATTCGCGCTGAAAGAAAATCTTGCGTAACGCAACATTCGGTTTGGTTCAAAGGCTAGTATGGAAGACCATTCTAATCAGAATTTTACTTCACTTGTCACGAGGGTCGTGACAATACCTTAAAAGGCAGGTTGACTAGAAAAAGATAAGAAATATGCCTACAAACTAACCTAATCTGTTAAGACCTTAGACGAGTTTGAGCGAACTTCCGGCCTTGCCAACCGACTCTTTTTGTATGTAACATGGTTGCACTATGTCAGCCGTTACTACGAAGAAATCTCGTCGAGTCTGTTGCGTACCTCATTGTACTGTAATAAGTTATAAGCGGCCAACTTTGTCCTTCCATGGATTTCCCCAAAATGAAAAAATCAAATGCACAAACAGAAGCACACACATCCCCAGTCCACATACGCCCACACAAATACAATCATGAACGTGCAGTGTGCGCGCAGGCCCTGGGACTCGCTACGAGTCACCTTGTTATGATTTTACGGCTCGTTGCCCTAGGCAATCCGGAGAGCGCGCAGAAGAGCGAGGGAGGTGGTCGGGAGAGAGGCGAAGGTAACCTGCCCCCTTCCCCGACTGACCCCGTCACCCTGGATAGGTGGCCAGGCGAGAGGTGGGGTTGACCACCCTCCCGGCGAAACTCGCCACCCCGAACGGGTAGACAGCCCTGGCAAGTCCCGGTCCGGGGCTATAAAGGCAGCCGACTGCTAGTTGTAAACGACGGTGGTGGTGGTGGTGGTGGTGGGGGTGGTGGTGGGGGTGTTGGTGGTGGTGGTGGTGGTGGTGGTGGTGGTGGTGGTGGTGGTGGTGGTGGTGGTGGTGGTGGGGCCTGGTTACCTCAGTTGGTAGAGCTGCGGACTAGCAGATGGAAGGTTGCTGGTTTGAATCCTGGTGTGGCCAAGGAGTTAAACATTGTGCAAGTTTCATTCGGCCATCTCCCCGCACATTAAGCTGCCTGTCCGCACTGGTAATCTTACTGCAGCCACCAGTCTGGTGGTTCTTTCAGTGCATAGTTTAGTAATAGGACCCCATCCCTCATAGTGCGAAATCACCGCCAGGTGGAAGTACTGTCCCTCTAAATAACTACCACCACCATTGCAAACTGATCTCCTAGTGCTACAATGTACGCGAATATATATATATATGTGTGTATTTTTGGTCTAGTTGTTAACACAAATGATAGTGAAACGATTTATACGAGTTTCTACCGGTTTCCGATTTCAAGCTGGATTATTTGAATTTTGAATCTCGATTATTTTGAATAATTAAGAGCTGCGTAGGGTAACTTACTCGCTTTCTCCACCACTCGACTGCGCCTCGAAGCCGTCGACTGTGGCGGATGAAATCTTGTTGAATGCTGACTGGGTTGTACCTGGATTGTACCTGGCGCTCGCTGAATGCTCATGTGCATCGGCATGAATCTTCCTGGCAAAGTACTGGGGTGGGGGCTTGAGCCGGAACGTTGGGAGATTGACACGAAATCAGCCAGCGATCACAAGGTTAGTTTTCCCCTTCTTGACACATATTTATGTTGTCGTAGTTCTGTTTCACGAGCAGACTATTGAAAGTACATAAAGCAATACCCTTCGACACACGACAGAGTAATACCACAACACACCTATTTAAAATTTCAGTTTTCGAAATGAGCAAAGCACTTAAAACGTTAGCACGTTGTGTAGTCCCTCAGTTCAGCCACACCTAAATCAAAATTCTTCCCTGCCAAATTGACCCGCCCCGTAATAAATTCCCAGTCTTTATAGTGTTACTAATACATTTGCATAGTAGTCAAAAAACAATTTCAACAGCGTACTTTTAGGCGAAACAAAAAGCTATCATTAACGTTTCTGCCCTGCTACACAGATCTATCAATAAACGAGACATTGGTCGACTTATCACGCACATTCCGCCGGGAAATATTTGCATCCACGATCACGTTCTTTTTACCCAGAACCTCCGCTGTGCACTTCAACATCTCCAAAAGAAACATGTGGTACACACTGCAGATTTCGGAAGCAATCCGCGCGAGTGACGGACGATGAAAGTAACGGAAGTCTTCGTCGTTGCACAGTCTTGAAAGGTACTGGACTTTCGCACGAGATAAATATCTTCAGTAGAAAGTAGGGATGTACATCTAAGCGATAAATATTTATGACATATTAAAAGAAAATGACACAGGTCTTCTATATTAGGTCTCGGGTTGGTAAATATTCCTCGTATGCCTCCAGTGAATCATGTAACTCTTGACGATTGAAAGGAGTCATTTGGTCTACATTTAAAAGCTACGTAATGCATTGCATTTACCACGCATAACCAAACCCTTGTTTCTACAACAATTTCTGATTTGACTGGTTGGTTTTTGTTGCTTAACGTCCCATCGCAAAATATGTGCATATCAGGACAGCAAATTGTTTATACAAATTCACGTGCTATAACGCGTGGGGCTGCTGTCACAAGACTCACAACACAGGCTTCAGTCCCACCCAGTCACATTATACTGACACCGGGCCAACCAGTCACATTATACTGACACCGGGCCAACCAGTCCTAGTACTGTTCCCTATAGTTGAGATAGCCAGTTCAGTATCCCATTCCTATCATGGGATGATGAGACCTCCCCAAAGAATTTCAGCAAGTGTTTACTGTAGCACGTTAACAGTCATGTCTTGGGTCATCTAGACTTGTATACAGTTCATCTGCCATTATGCTGTTCCATGTTTTATTGGAATTTATGATATAGTTCTGTATTCAATACTGTATCTGGGGTTGTCAGACAACAGCGAAATCATAGCTGGCCTACCTCCCAAAGCTGTTCACATCTAATAGGGTGGTTAATGACAACACTCAGCAGACGACAAACTATGAAGCAGGTGGCTTGCGACATATAGGTAATGCATGCATAAACGATGTGACATCGGGAAGTAGACAGGGGAGGAAGGTATCGCAGACACTTATTTACCTGAATCGGCCAAATCATCAAAGAACCTTAGATCAGACGGTCATCGTATGAAGGTCTGGTATCTGGTCTTATCAACAAGATATAATGGTACTCAGTCTTGTCACAAACGTGTCCATAATGTGACGTGTATGATTGACACTTATATCACTGATGCAAAATAACCTGGTGCTAACTTGTAACGGACCTGTATTTTCCATTTGTAATGCATCTGTTGTCTTTCCATAAGGGATTACAATCGGTCACTCGCGCGCTCGCACACACGCACTACAGGTAACTCTTACTCAACATTCTCGCCAAGCGGAATATCTTACCAACGACTTATTGTTATGAAGGTAATTTAATTAAGAAAGAAAAACAGATGTGACAAATAGGTATATATGTACAGATACACAAAACTAAGGCGGTTTCTGTAAATATGGTTGGTTATTAGAGGGAGAGTGCTTCCACCTCCCAGTGATTTCGCACTGTGGGGGGATGGGGTCCTAGGTAAAGGCTATTGTTTACTGGCACAGCTACTGACAGACGCAGACAAAGGCGCACGTGGTACTTGCCGTACAGGAACAAATGGAGCGGCAGGGAGAGAGGTGGCCAGCCCTCTGCTCGCGGGGTCATATGTCGGTCACAGGTGCGAGTTTGTGCCGGTGTCGCAAGAAATTCGGTTCGCCAAGAAATCTGGTCCGGCATACAGATTGCGCATGCGAGCGTAGAGAGTAAGCAAAAAGCTAACCTTAAACCTACCCTAACCTAAATGCTGGGACCAACAACGATTCTAATTTAACTAATAACTGGCGATTTAAATCCTCCGACCACATTTACCACAGTAACCAATGACGCATACGCATGGGTATACTGTAACATAACCTGACCCGAACCAGAAATTCTTGCGACACCGCCTCGCCGGCTTAACTGGCCGACTGTTGTGTCTGCCGCTGATACCTATAGGTTGATACGAAGTATTTTTGCCTTAAGCTGTCGTAGCTCGGCGCCAAGAGGTGAATGGGTGAATGCTCATGGTATATAAAGAATTGCATTCTATAACTATAGAATCCATTCTTTAGTTAAAGAATTCTGTCTATTATAGAATTCATTCTTTAGTCGAAAAATTAATTCTACAATTATGGAATTCATTGTTTAGTCAAAGAATTTATTCTATACTTGAAGAATAAATTCTATAGTGATAGAATTAATTCTATGGTAATAAATTCATTCTATAGTGATAAAATTCATTCTATAGTGATAGAATGAATTCTTTAGTTATAGAATTCATTCTATAGCAAAGAATTCATTCTATAATTATAGAATTCATTCTATAATTATAGAATTCATTCTATAGTTAAAGAATTCTTTCTATATATGTAGAATTCATTCTTTAATTATATAATTCAATCTATTAGTTAAAGAATTCTTTCAATAATTATAGAATGAACTTCTCAGTTTTAGAATTCATTCATTAGTCATGGAATGTAATTATTTATTTACCAAGAGCATTATACCCATTCCCCTCTTGGTGCCCCATAGGCGCAGTCAAACATGTCTACCGTAAGTCTGTGCTCGGTGCTTGTGCCAGACACAACTTAACACCTTTCATAAAATATGTCGACAGTCTTACCGTTGATACGAGCACGGTGATTCTCTGTAAATAACCTGTAGATATATTTGATGTTGTCGAGACAGTTAGTGTATGAAATATATGTTGAATAACGGTTCGCTGCAGTTGTGTCTTTTACGAGGGTGGGGGCTCTTGAGCAAGAAGTGTTTTGCCTGTGTGAGACTGAGCGAGCGTGTCAGAGCATGAGAATCTTTTCCCTCGGTAGATTTCTCTAGTTATTCACATTATTTCATAGCGTCGTCACCCTTTGGTGTAGAAACCATTGACCTGAGGCAGTAAAGGTTTTGGTGACGATTGCTCAATTAATTCTATATTTACGAGATCACCATAATTGTGGAGAGGTCGAGTCCATTAAGTTAAGTTGCGGCCCATCTGACATATTAATATTACTATATTTTTACTAAGCCTCTCACCATATTCCACCCAAACCTTTAGCCATAATTATTGACTTTTGAACATTGCCTCCAAGATCTTCAAGACATTTTAACATACCCACTAGTGCTCATCTCTTCTGCCTGTATTCGCCGCGTTCTCACCTGCAGCCAAGGAAATGACCTGGAAATTCGTATTCTTTGTTATTTGTTATCTGTGCCGTCATGAAGAAGAAACCATGCCCCGAAGTCGACCTCCTGTCTAAGTCTCGTTTGGCCATTAAGTTCTTTTTGCTGCCCTTTGGAAAGACACCCCAGCCTGCGACAGATAGGGAGGACTGTCGTCCCACCCACCCCACACCATCCCCTCTTGAAACATTAGACCAAAAAAGGGAAACATTACAAAAAATCCCCAGAACCTGGATTTTGACTGGCTGCTGAACCCCACCCGCACGGTGGGCGACTTTGCGTTTAGCGCTTCGCCGCTTCACATAGCTGATGGCAAAATTTCTCAACATGACCAAAAGCGATCTGTTACAGTAGGGCGAATGGGCATTATTTTCGGAAAAGTACACCTGGTCGCACTAAGCAGGCAGCCGTCACACCCTTTTTTAAACTGACTTTGCGAGGGTTTCGGGTCGTTCCCCTCAGTGTGATCCAGATCGCTAGGCCAGTCGCTGCCATACCGTCGGCCGACCGGGGTCCGCGACTGCAGACACAGCAGCTGGTAGCTGTCCGGGTCGAGTGATTTGCATTCCCATTTTGATTGGCGATCGTGACTCGCTCGGGTGGGGCAGGCCTCTGAATAAATAGACGTGTCGGTCGATAACCTTTAGTGATGTGTGCTCGGGTAAGAACACGTGTGCGGGTGCCACAACGAAGATCCATTAGGTGCCAGGCAGGAACTTATCTACTTTTCATGTCATCGACGCAAAAAATCAAAAGATCGAGGAGACAAGAGAGCCCAGTTCTTCACTGTTGTACCAAATGTGATTCCCTATTTGTGTATTGCTGCAAGTAACGGCTGTTTTCCTAAAATGGCAGCTGAGAAAGGTATGTGTGCATTGTTTGACATTTGTGTTTTGTTATTATAGACAAAAGGTGATGACAGATTGTTTTGGTATCTGTTTTGTAGCGGTCTGTGTTTTTATCCACCCGTTTTGTAGACGTAGCTTAGCTTAGACTGAGGTGTAAAGAAAAAGGAAAATTTTCCCTTGATCGTCAACATTTGAAAATAAAAGCTCACACTAAATGCATGCTTTAATAATAATCAACTGTCACTGCATTCTTAGTGGAGATTGTAGACTTTGAGAATATTATAGATTGATGGGGCTCGAGTGTTGGTCTAGACTTCCAGAGGTGGCGAAATACCGGTAAACAGGGTTATGTAAATAACGGGCTTACAGACCACGGACCTGTATCACTGGATGGCTGTCTCGGGATCAAGGTCGTGGAGTTTAGGGTAAGGGTCAACTTACTACGGGCACACTTCCCGTCGATGTGTTTAATTAGCAACTATCGCGATGCTGATTCAAGCGAGCTAAAGGTGAAGAAAAAAGACTAATGGAGAAAACTGTTGTGCTGTCGGCTGTCATACCACTTCAGTTAAGCGTCAAGGGTTATCTTTTGTAAAACTTCCAAAAGAAGGCGAGAACAGTTAAAGAGCAGGACAGCGAATCGGGGAGATGCGACAGCAGCAGCAAAGATCTGCTCTCGGCACTTTGATGCAGTCTTGAAAAATTCTCGTGCACTTGATGATGTACAACTTTGAGACAAAACTGTGCATACTTTGTATTTTGCAAGCTGGTATGAAAGCATAATTAAAAACTTTTCCATTTAATCTAAACTATACGTTCTAAAATCAGAAGCCACATAATAGTTTATATTATTTTTTTACCTTTTGACAGTAACAGAAATATTTGTTTGTTAGGGAGGTTATGCAAGGTTTTACTTAAAAAACACAAGTGTATGCGTAATGTTCATTATGAAAATTAATTATCTTAGACTGTACAGGCAGTTTGGGATACAGACTAAGATGTGATAAAAATGAGGTGTACAACATAACCCATGCTGTCTGTGATAAAATAAGTACTCAAGTCTTACTTCCATTTGATTATTTTTCCAACAAGCAGACAGAATTAATTTTACTTAAAAATTTACTCATCATATTAGGTTGTCACTTTTTAAAAACTTTTTAACATTTGCAATAATCTGCCCACCCATACTGTCAATGCAGAAAAGACAGATTTTCTCAACTTTTATAACCAATCATTGGAACACATTCCTGAATAAAATGGTTATTGAAGTTTTTTAAAAAAACCGTACCGAATGCAAACACAAAATGCAAAGCATAGAGTGGGCCAAATTAAAGGAAGCCTAAATGATGATGCTGAAAAATAGGAATACTAGCCATACCCATACACACCTGTTTTTATTTATCACGTCATTCCTTATTTTTTTTAAAAAAAACTAGTAGCAGCAACAGATCACAAATGTCAACTTTACTCTGAAACAAGTGAAACGATAAGCTTCAGTATTTTTGACCCTCGTCACAACCAAAAATTATCATCGAGCAGAACTAATCTAATCAAGCTGAAGAGCTCAGAATATCCCCTAATTTCCGGCTCACTTTTATCTTCTGTTATGTTTATGTTATTCGCTGCGCTGTTCACAACAGTATGTCGAAGCTGGTCTGTCCGTCTCGCAAGTCACACCACACTGTCACTGTACATTGTACAGTACGTACGTTGCCTCCGGTACATGTTTCGCCTCGACTCAAGAAATCATCAATCGCTCCCACTCATACTTCGAAAATCTCATTCACCCCGACAGACTTTCACGCTTCTACCGCACTAAACTAAACGCAATCTCACAGCAGAAATGCAAGAACTCTAATACACCTGAATACATTAAACTACTGTTCGAAGTTCACCCAATATAGAAATCTGGACGTTTAGTGTCACTTCTTCACCT
>SMGT01000993.1:0-23893 GCA_004794575.1 Lanistes nyassanus | reverse complement strand
TTACAAAATAGCGAAAGGCTTTATTTAGGAGGAAAAAACTGTTGAGAACTTTCAGAAAACTGTTATTTCGGTCTCGTATAAACTATTATTGTATGTTTTTATACACCTTGTTGCAGCTTGTTTGCGAGACACACAGACGCAAGAAACAGACGACTATTTTGAAATGATCAAGCTTCTGGGTCATGGAAGTAAGTTTTTCTTTAATTTCCAGAGTAGTAGTGTTGCTTTATGAATAATTTCTATTGTTCTGATTGTAAACTATTCCAATGCTTGATCGAGAGAGAGACACAGAGTTTTTTCCGACTAGCTGACGACTGTTTTCTACAATGTAAATAAGAAGTGCTGAAGTTAGAACACTTATTTTGTTACCGAAGCAGAACGCATTTTACATTGGTCTATAATGCTTTAGATGTGATGGTGCCAAACTAAGGTAAAAAGTCATGTCAAGTTATTTAGTCCTTCACAAGAAATTACAGTGACAAGGCGACTCGATGCTAACTTTTATCGCGCTTTAATGCTCATTATCTTTTCGTTTTGACAATAACTCCTGCTGAAACAATTAGTTATTACTGCAAGAAAGGGTAAGATAACTCTGAGTGCTGTCCATAAGGACGTTTAGAGGTTGTCAGTAGTTTTCTAAAAAAAATTATTGCAGGTTACGGCAACGTCTACCTGGTGCGCAAGATGGGCGGCCATGACTCGGGGAGGATGTATGCACTGAAAATGACTAAAAAGGACAAGATTGGGGAGGACAAAAAGATCAGGGAAAGCGCCGCCTTGGAACGCACCATACTGGGGACAGTGCAGGGGCTCCCGTTCTTAGTCAGCCTGCAGTATGCCTTCGAGACAGACGACGCGCTAAACATTGTTATGGGTCAGTGACCACTTGTTATGTTGCTTTCTTATTATTGCTGTTGGTAGTTTCCAAGTTGTTTTTCACCATAGTTCTAGTTTTTGATGATTGTGTTGTTTCTTTCTTACTTGTTCGTTCTTTCTCTACTGTTTTATTTCTTTTTCTTGTTTTCCATTACTTTTTCCTTTTTTTCAATACTCTTTGATAAAAATTGAATATTTCGGTATTATAATTCTATATATACTTCACGTCAATACATTCCTAATAGAAACGCTGTTGTTTTTCAGACTATGCGTGTGGAGGTGATTTATACAACCTCTGGCAAGACGATATCTGCTTTGAAGAAGATCACATCAGAATCTACATTGGAGAGATAGTGTTGGCCTTAGACGAGCTACACAAGGTGAGTGTCAACTTCATATTTGTCTATTGTTAAGGTTTCTTTTCACGTTGTTTTCCATTCTCTCAACCAAAATGAGGTAGACCTTTCAGGATAAAACACATGCAAGTGATTTCTTTCAATAGCTAAGCGAAATGACTATTTTATAAAGATCTTTCATAGATTTTTACCCAACTGAATATTTACCCTCGTCCATATTGAAGAAGTCAATGTAAGTCTAACTACGTCCAAATCATTATTTAATTACTAGAAGATGCAAAATAAATTAGGGTTTTTGACGTCTAAAACAATTTCTGTCAACAGCGATCGATCGTTCACAGCGACGTCAAGTTAGAGAACATCCTTCTAGACGCAGCCGGCCATATTGTGCTGACTGACTTCGGATTCAGTAGATTTATCTTTCCTTCTCGCCTCAGCGTAAGTGACTTAATTGTGAATGAATAGAGTGAAGTGGAGAATGAGGTGTGGCGAGCAAGCGATTGAAAGATTAAGGTTGAAGCGATTTAAAGAGTAAATGAGGAATTTAACGAGCAATTTAAAGAGTGAGCAAGTGAAAGGGTGATAAATGGAGCGAGTAAGCGATGCAAGGATGTAGGTATCCAGGCAGGCTAGTGTCACCTGCAGAAAGCGGCCAGTTCAAGATAATAACTGTGCGCTAATCTCAAATACTATTTTGCAGGACAATACAACAGATCTAGGAGGTACCTATGAGTACATGGCTCCGGAAGTTGTCAAAAACAGTGCTGGGCAAGGCTTTGTAAGTTTGTTTGCATTCTGTTTGCTAAGGGCTAAAGACAGAGCCACTTCAATGTTTGTAACATACACCCACACGCCTATATTCCTTCTCTCCCCTCTACCTCCTTCCTCTCACTCTCTCTCTCACGCACACACTCACACACACTGTTTCGAGAAAACGCTGTTTATCCATCGCTCTAATGTAATTTGATTTTCTACAGGTTAGTGACTGGTGGTCTGTGGGTGTGGTGGCTTTTGAACTTCTCACCGGAAAGTCACCTTTCCTTCCAGAAGAACAAAAGTTCATCCGCTCCAAAGAACACATTTATGAGTAAGTTTTGTTTTACTCACTTGACCTTTCCTTCTCTTCTTCGCCTACATTTGGTTATTGTGTACGCTCATAACGAAGTGCTTGGCGCAGTTGCCTTGTCCTTGCTGTATAAAAAGCCGACAGTTTCCGGTGTCACAAGAAATTAGTTCTGCCAAGCAATCTAGCCTGTGTATGATCAAACAGGAAATGGCAAAAACAACACACAGACACACACACACACACCCGGGAACACCTTAAAAACAAACAAATATACTTGTATAATTTGCGTTCTGTTTTCAGGCGTATCCTGTACAGCGACCCGCCTTTGTCCCAAGACCTTTCTGAGACCGCCAAAAGCTTTATCCAGTCGCTGCTCGTCAAAGACCCGTACGCACGGCTGGGCGCGCGAGGAACCGACGAGATCAAAGGTCATGATTTCTTCAGTGGCGTGGACTGGGACAGCTTGAGGAGGAAGGCTGTGGCACCTCCCTTCGTTCCTCGAATCCAGCACGACCTTGACGTCAGCAACTTCGCGGACGAATTCACCAGCAGACCCATAACGGAACCGCTTGTTGTGAGGCCCGTGATGAACGGAAGCAGATGGTTCAAGGTAAAGGATAGTGTGTTACGAACATAGCTGATAGGTGTACATAAATGTTTACTGATTGTGACATGTTTCCTTTTATTTCTTTGCGAAACACTCATGCATAATAGCTAGGTACGAAATATGAATCGGTACACCCGTTTAGGAAATAATTCTCCAGGAATTCACAACGTGATTCACACTAATAACTTTTAGTCCCATTTATAGTCACAAACTATAGGAAGAATGATTAAAGTTGATTACTTATCTACTTCTGATAAGTTATTATTACCAATAGAGGTTCATAAGCTGACCTGTACGCTAATCGTACGATAATGACTAAATTATTTGTTCAGGACTATGATTACAAAGGGCCGTCAGACAATCCTGAACACTCTGGCGCGCAGGGGAGACAACCAAGACGGCGCATACAATGGAGGGCCGTTGCCAGGATGCGACGCCGCAGGCTGGAGATGTCCAAGAAGATGAGGTTGTTAAAGATCCGCGAATTGAATCGTTGCAGCGAGTCAATTGCCGACGACTTGGCCTGGACAGCGACGCCACAAGAACGTCAGTCGCGAACCTTCCACGGATTACCTTTGCACGAGCGACAGGATTTTACAGATTCCGCGGTGGATGTCCCGCTTGATTTGAGCATTTCCGGCTCCACCACCTCCTGCAATCTTCCAGGGCAGATGCAAGGAGAGGACATGGCCGATGCTCGACTCCAACTTGCAGCTCAAGCTTCCAACGGGATGCTCCTTGAAGATGTTGTCGGGATCTGCGATCCCCTGGAGACGACATTTTCTCCAGGCGCTTACCAAACCGTTATGGTAGAGCCGGTTCTTCTTGGCCAAATCGAGGAAGAGGTGGACATGAAAGAAATGGAAGAGGAGATTTGAAGATCAACTGCAACCACTCGGGAGAAGGATCGTTTAGGACTATCCCCTCTTTGAGTTTTTAGAAAAGATTGTCGCCATGTAAACGGCAACCTTCCAAAGAGTGGTTAGACTGACTGTGCATGAGAAGGTCGTCCATTACTATACCTAGTAGCACGGAACAAGTAGTCAAGAAGAGAATTTGATGTTAAAGATCGTTACATTTTAAACAGTGTGATCTGTCATTGTTTGTGCAGAAAATTTACGAAAGCGACAAACCCTACAGTGGGAGGAATTAAATAGAAGCCTCGTGTGTGCATTTTAAAAGGCAATTTGTATAAAAAGGTAGTTTCAATGCGCTCCATTTTTTCGCACAGATGTCAGCACACAGGTAAAATAAGAATGTGTCAAAACACAAGATTCTGCTCAAGGTGGTTCAAATTGTCCAAGACATAAACCTTTTTTTAAAAAAAAATTTTAGCGCACGTACAGGGTTTAGCCGATTAAAACAAAACAAAAATCCTGTAAATTCTCTGCAAATCTTGTCCGTAAATTCATGGCTGTGCTACGGTCAGCAGAAAATCCTGGTGGCTTGTGTATTGTTTAAAAGGGGAAACCGAATTTTATATGTAAATAAAACCCTTTGTCTGAAGTCTGTTGTTTTTATTGTGTTTACTTTGCAGTAATATTGACATTGGCATTAGAATACCGTGAGGAATAGAGTGGCACCTAGTGTTATTGCTCTTAAAACGTCTCGTGCGGTTTCACTTGATATTTAAAATGTTTGGAGATCTTAATCTGATTCTTTTCTGTGTAATGAGAGACGCAATATTATTTGAAGGGGTGGGGAGGAGGTGTTTGGATTATAGTTATTGCTTAACAAATGCCGTCTTAGCACGTGCATAACCTGCGCCGTACACACAAATTTAGTATATAATTTAGTAAAGCGAGTAAAACCCGAGTTCGTGCGCGTTTGCATGTGTGTGTGTGTGTGAACAAAATCGTCAAGCACAATTCTTGAACAGATTACACACCTTATGGTGTTTATGATGTTTATCCATTGGGATTATCTGAAAAGTCTGGGGGTGATAAGTATCGAATATAAGATTGATTTCTTCAAAACACCCGAAGTTTGAGTTTCGTCTATATGACGCCATACACACGGCTCATACAACACAAATTAGTTTCGTTGGTCAAGATAACCGCCTCAAGGGACACTACTGTCAGTAGTTGGAATTACTGGACATAATCAAAAAATGTCGAATCCAGAGAAGGAGGTTCTTTTTTGTAATCAAAAATTTGTTTCTACAATAAAATGAAAAGAAAACAAGTAACTGCTTCACTTAGTAAATAAAATGAGAACAAATGCAACTTAACCCAGTGAAACTGGGGAAAACAAGATAAAACATCGATGTTTCCGTGATTGACCACATCGTCAGGGTATTGCCCTTAAACGTCGATGTTTTATCCATTTTCGCTGGCTGGGTTTTAGTTGTTCTCCATTCTAGAATATGTAATGTGTATTCATTTTAATGATAAATGATTGTCATTTATGAGCTCCGCGAAGGCTGAGGCTTTACCCGGGTGTTGGACGTTTCGCCCCAATGGCTGGTCGCCCCCTAATCTGTCCCACCTCCCCATGATCAGTTCACGACCGCCCCACGCCTATGTCCCCAAGTAAAGTTCTGTATTTACTGCTCACAAATAGTATTATCCTTGCTACATGCTGAGAACACCTTTTTAAAAACATTTTTCACTCGCATCGCAAAACTGTGTACAGATGCGGTCCTAAGAGAGTCCACGCAGATACGACATTTCGGACACCTTCAATCTGTCGTAACTTCCAAATTGTACATTACGGTTATAGTATTAGTAAGCATTAAATCCTTATGAAAGTGCAGTTATCTTTTCCCTTTAAAATTATATATATTTATATAGATATAGAGACCTCAGAGTGGGTCTGATCGCATCTGCTCGTATCTGTAGGGATTTTGTAGGACTGAACCTGTACACATTTTTGGGAGACATGTGTTTTCAGCATAAGGCAAGAATAAAAACAATTAACTAGAATTAAGTGGCTTTTGTTAGCAGTAAGTACACGACTTTCTTGGGAGCCTTATGTTTGCGGCGACGGTGGCAAAATCAAAGCAAAAGCAAAGGTGGAAGGGGACTCGTTTCATCACATCAGAGGACATTTGGGGTGTCTTTATTATTTATTTATTATTTTGGCACAAGGTATGCAATAATGTCGCGTTAGTAGTTACGACAAGACTCGCGCATTAAGCTAAAAAAATGGTCATACTATAACTGTAAGAATCAAGACAAGAATTGCAGAAAACATCTGGTAGAGCAAGATGGAAGGACTGCATCTGCCTCAATACACACGTGTTGGTAAGTACGTACGCACGCATGCTTGCATGCAAGAACGTGCGCACAAAAAAATCGCGTACACTCTTGTATGGACACACGGATACATCTGACGTGAAAAGGTGAAATCAACAGTCAAGGTCAGGACATTATGACACCAGGGAGGGAGGGGGGGAGAGAACGAGAGGCGAAAAGCTCACTATTCAATAATCATTCACCTTTTGTTCACTCGTTAGTGTCTCACTATTCAGACTGCCGACAGTTCTCTGTTTGTTTCCTGAGCTGCACTCAGGCGTATCACCGATCGGACTGCGCCTCGGACTGGGCCAGAGATTACGGAAATCGGTGATCGACACTCCTTAGTATCCCGCTGAGCTCAGTCCCCACCTGATGACAGGCTTAGTAACCAACGTTGATTATGGCACCTCATGAGGACAGGTCGTGGTCGTGCTTTGTTGGACTCAGTAATTAGACTGAGGGAGAGCGTCTGAGGGTTGCGCAACCACTACCCTGATGGATGTAAGTCAAGCTATTGTTGTGTCTGCCCTACAGGCCAGTTCACACCTTGACTGTCTTTCTCCCTCGTTGATAGCAATGAAAGGAGCAGTGGTTGTCACTGGACACCAATCTGAACAGAACAAAAGATCATTTCGTAGCTTAGCAAATGATCCCAGGTACAACCTTATTTCATACCCTGATTTCCTTATTTGGCGTCAATCACAAGTTATCTGCCGCATCCCAAATCGGTCTCACTTCAGCACCTTGTCCACAACCTGTAAAGACTTCATCGAGCCTAGTTTACCTACTCCGACAGTCAGCTGGTATGACAAAAAATTCCTTTATTCACAGACAGTGAGCTTGTCAACAGTTAAAGGTCGTTCCGGTGGATCAAAGGCCTTTCGTGTTTCGCAAGGCTCATAATTAAATCTGTTGGTGTCAGAGAATCACGTGCAACTATCAAGTTCACTTCTGGTTCGGTTTTAGAAAATCACAAATTTTAAAGCAAACAAATGGAGGACCCAATACCCTCAAGAATTCTTAAGCAAACCAGCGCTCTCACTACCTTACTTATTTCACAAAAAAGAGAGGAAAAGAAGGAAAATAGTGAAAACCAGAACAGTTTAACTGAATTCTCTTGTCCTATATTTCTGGCAAAAGTCGAAGATCGAAACATTTATACGCAGAAAGTAGACACGTGAAGCAACATCCTTATGTAGGACTTGTATTCACACATAGAACCTTCATCCCGCCAGGAAAATGACATCAAAGCTCAGGGTAAGGTTGAACGACAGTTGGCATCTCGCTTCCCGATCATAAAAGCGGTCCCACCGCCCTTTTACCCTGTGTTATTCGTGTACTCCTTTTCCAATGGAAGGGGTACAATAACGTTCATGCCAGCCCGACGCGGAAATGGTACAGCAGTGGTACTAGTGGTAATACATTCCCAAATACTATCAAATGTCAAAATATATAACATTTTCCTAAAAATTATTCGGATTCTGACTGTTTTGTGCAATGTAGTTCGAGACAAGGTTAGTTTCTGCTCTTGGCAGCATTTGATGAAGTCTTGAAGGGGACCTGCTAGTATTATTTCGTCGACCCGCTTTGTTTCCATGGAGTTCGCTGTGAATTGTCGGTGAGAGATGCCCATACTGTTTTCATTTCTCCGGTGGATGTGCAGAAGTTGATCGTTAACACACACACACACACACACACCAAAGAAAAAAAAGAATCTAGAAATAATAGTTATGAAAACGGTGAACTAAATAAAAAATGAATGAATGAATGAATGAATGAATGAATGAATGAATGAATGAATGAATGAATGAATGAATGAATGAATGAATGAATGAATGAATGAATGAATGAATGAATCTGAGACCGAGGGCTAAAGTCTGTGTTCATTGGTCCCAAACACACACCATGCCCCCCTTGCGGTTAGGAAGGAAGGGGTGGCTGCTGAAAGTGAGGTAGGGTGGAGGGAGTGGGTAACGAGGCGTGAGATGTAACTGCTGTTGTCGGTTTTAGTTTTCGCGTTCTCGTTAAACCAAACTGCGAGTATTTGTAGCAACCTCTTCTGTTCATATGGGGCTAATAGCGCACATGTACTGTTGCATATCAAGCACGCGCAAAACCAAGCACATGCCAACATCCGCCCATCACGCCCTCAAACACTGACTCGCACTACCGTTTTCACTAGAGCGCGCACACACACGTGGACACATACACCCACACACGGACGGACGCACGCACGAACGCACGCAGGATTAAAACTGTTTCAAGGCATTCATCGCACCTCGCTTCTTTCTTTTATAATTTCTTTCTTCTTTCAGTCCTTTGCACCTTACACAGAGTGTAACAATCAGAGTGTAGCAATCCTCTAAGCAAGACCTAACACAGGCCCTTCCTTGGTCGACACCGATATATCCCTTCCTCCTTGTAAACCCTGCATAACCAACAGAGATTTGACTTCTCGCAGGTATTATCCGACTGTGAGGTGAACTACACGTGTGCGCATTAGGCTATAAAACATAAAGTAAAATAATACTTTTCTAAAGTCTGTTACTACAACAAACTGTAGTGGTGTTTGGTCTTAATGATTATGCAACACTCAGTAACCAGCAGCGGTAACACTATGCAGACTGTAATATCAGGAACGATTTCGTGGATTGGTGTTAGCGTAAAGTCGGGTGCAATTGTTTGCTGCCAGCCTTTAATCTAAAATTGCATGGTTCAAACCAATAAGCAAATTTTCAAATAGAAGCAGAGTGTAACATCATTCAGGAAACGTTGTAACATTTTTTGACTTCTCACGAGAGAGAGAGAGAGAGAGAGAGAGAGAGCGCGCGATTTAACGAGTAAAGTATTACTTCCAGAATCCCTGCCCTATTCACCCACGTCCCCCCTCCCCAAACCTCAATTCTCCGAGGTGTGACACCCTCACCTCCCCTCCCCCACCCCTATGGCGTCACTCAACAGCCGAGCTCGCACCTATTCAACGCTCAATTGTGATTACGTCACTGCCAAGGAGCCCCTGTCGCTAGCCTGTTGTCACTTTGGCTACTGGTGACAGGGCCCGCAGGGAGCTTACGATTAGCATCGATGACAGTTCGTGAACACAGCTCATTTCTTTAATTGTTGAGACGATCGAATGGATGACCTAACCTCAACCTCAGGGGTCACTGCGCTCAGGAGGAAGTACTTCCTTCGTATGGCCAAATGTACTGATCATCGAAGAGATACTTGAAGAAAGAAAGAAAAGGGAAAGAAAGAAAGACAAAAATTGTATTCCAATGAGGCCAAGGACCCTTTGGGAAGAGGGAAGTTTGTACAGCGTGAATAAGTAAAGTGACTAAGTGAATAAAATTCTTTACACAAACCAATATATTCGCATGCAAAACAATTTTTATGCGCTTATATGTTCCGAAAGCTTCTCAGCTTTGTATAGAAATACTGCTTAATTACAAACGACAGTTTCGCTACTAGCAGGTAGCAAAATAAGCCCTTTTGGGAATCTGCTAAATTTCACAGGAATAGGGTCGTTTCTTAGAGGTTCTAGGGAAACAAAAAACAAAATGCACCTCGTCTTCGACACCTGTTTGACACAAGCGACAAACATTCATAGCGCCACTGGGCACATGTGTGTTTCTGCTCTAAAATTCCATAAAAACCAAGTCAAAATGTTACCAATGCATTCATAATATTTCTATTCATAGTCATGTGCAAAAATGGTGCTGATTCAATTGTTGTTTTATATTCACAGTACGATGGAAAAAAAACGGAAGAAAAGCAGAAAGAAAGAAAGAAATGAAACTATCAAATCCGTTGTGTGCAACTTATTTGACTTGAGGACAAAAATCGACAGTTAAAGACAGGAAACGTTGCCAAGAACATAATATAACACCTTAAACAGCGAGACGTCCAGCGATGACCAGCGATGAGCAGCGAACAATACAGGTAAATTACATCTAACAGCCATCGACACACTCGTCAGGTCGTCAAAGGCATGACCGTCAATCTCAATGTGTCACAGTCACGCCTCGCTAGCGTTCGGTTTCAACAGCCCTTCACAGTCTACCTGCGATCAGTTGGCATCAATCGCCGCTGTTGACTACCTTGCTTTTGATTGGTTCTCAAGTGTTTAGTGTTTACTCAAGCGGTGACCCTAAGGGGTTAAAAGGCAGGGAGTTTTTGGTGCATCCAGCACTTTCTGGTCGTTCAATCTGACGGTGTAAATTCGGCGTTCTTTGCTGTCAATTTTCACCTATTTCCTCACTTGGTCATCGAGATCTACTCTTCCAAAAGTAAGTCTACCAGTCTTCTTTAATTGAATCGACTATACTATCGTTGACTTTATATTGCTGTAGTCTGCTCTTTTTAAATAAATAGTTTAATACTCACAGTAAAATCACTAGTCATCAATGTATTATAGCCCATTCTCCTGTAAGTCTGTCTTGATAAACAGCGTGGAGCCATGGTGTGTAGTAAGCCGCTAGCAATGGGAATTTGTTCCGGTCAGTCTCTTTAAAACTTCTGCTGTCAACAATCCCAACATTAGAAAGGTGAATAATAAAAGTTACAAAAACCCTCAGGAATGGAATCTTATTTTGTTAGGTTATGACAAAATACTATATATTCAAAAATAAACGGTTGAGGTTTCGTAAACAAGTTAAATTCATTAATACTGTAGGTGCGTTTGCAAACAGAAATAGATTTTGCTGCCGCGGACTGTATCCCATGGCCGTCGGGTGATCAGGCCTCGAGGACAGTAGAGCAAGTTCCAAGTTGTGTGATGGAATGTATGCGTATCTTATTATATTAGTGGTTTGAGATTCCTATGTTACTGTTGGCTGTAATGTTTTTCTGTCTGTTTTCGGCCTTCTTTTGTGCATTCATATCAAGTGTAGCTTGTGGATAGTAAGCTTCCGTTCACGGAATTAACAAATTTAAGTATTTTACAACGACACCGCGTTTCGAGACGGCGTGACACAGCATGGGCTGCGCTGTATGCCGCCTGTCAGTCATGTCTGACGAGCTGTTTAACGATTGATTTGCGCGGAATGCCACTTGAGAAATGCTAGATTTACTCTTCAAATTACACAGCGAGGAGGAAAATGACATTGTTTTGCAAATTTACTAGGATAAAGTGCATGAAGACGAGAATATTTGTGCCTGAAAGGGCCAAGAGAGTGATTACGAAGAGAAAAACTAGCGAGCACATGGTGTAAACAGTATCGAACAGACTGTCGCTGCGTCTAATGAATCCTGAGGACTTTTTGTTTACTTCAGCTTCAGTTGTGTTGCTATCAAAGGATTTATAAAGTACGGAACAAGGTTCAAGGAACAAATTTTCTTTGTTTATTAATGACTTTTCTATTGTTTGGGGGAACTTCTTACGCGTCAGCAGGGGGGCAGCAGTTAGGAAGGCAGCGGCGGCTTTGTGTTATGGTGGAATAAGTCTAATAACAAGGAAGTCTCATTTCAAATATCCTGTTCTGTATACAAACCATGGGAAGTAGTTCAGAAAATAAGTTACAAGGAACATGTTCGATTTCTTTCCCGACGGATGGGATATTAATCTGTTTTCATGTTGACTTTTTTACCTTGACTGTCTTCCCTACAATCTTGGGCAGTCTCGATTTGGTTTGTGCGAACTAAGACAAAATATTTCAATAAAAGCACGCGAGAATTATAGTGTATTCAGAGTGTTTTAACGAGGACGATAACTAACAATTTAGTGCTTCCATATATTTCTATCAATTCTGTAAATTCCTATTAATATTTCCTTCATATTGTGCCTATAACTACCAGAGATAAACATGATTTGGTATCGTATCTGCTACTGATCGGAAATTTTTATTCCATGGAGTCTGATCGACAGTTCGTTACGGCGTCATATAGATAGATGGCGACGAGTAAGAGCAATAATGACAAGTAATTACAAGTAATAAAAACAGAACATGTAACTAACGAAAACGAAAATCTGAGCATATCAGTGCGTCGTGTTGTCGCAATCATTGTGATTGAGCTGGACAGCAGGTACGTTTCTTTTCAACATTCGGGGAAGCTGATGTCTCAAACATATACTTGACTCCGTCAATCATTTCCTCCGTCTTCTATTTCCTCAAAATGAACAATCCCATAATAAGTCGCGCAATGCTTTTCATGAAAACGCTACCTTCTGGTCCAGACTAAACAACATTACCCCTAGCTTGCTCCTTCTCAAGATGACGTCACTTGTACTGTTGTACTCCCCACTAAAGATTCGGGATGTGGCGACACCGGGCAGTCTTTTCGCTTTGTCATCAACATCTGCTTGCAGAAATGTTGCTTTATTTTCGGCATGAAGCAGGAAAAAAACTACAAAAATGTGTTTCGACAGTGCATCAGAATATGAAATAAATAAAGCCGAGCGTAAATACTTGATAGGTTTCTGTTGTACGTGCTGCTTTTCATGAATTCACACGGCATACATTTCTATTTCTCTCTAGTGGGCCAGAATGGTAACACCAAACCCGTGCCCACAACCAAAGACGACAGAAGAATCTTTGTTGGTGGTCTGAGACGGAACATCAAGGAACCATCACTTCGCCAATACGGGGAGATAACTGACTGCGTGCCCCCTCCCATCTAGAGGACATCGTCAATGGAAATAGAATTGTCGTGAGGCCATTCAACGTCAAAAGGGCGCTAAGAACAAAAGTTTTTAGCTTTCTCTTCGACGCTGACTGTCTTGAGGATCCTGCCTGCAACGAAGAGTCTTCGCAATCCACCACTCTGTCCTCCGGTCTCCCAAAGCCGACATGGAGCACATCTTCCTCTCCTCTCGAAGGAAATGGAGCGGAGACTCCTGCCAGGCCAGCACTCAGTCCTCTGCTCTGGGACCACAGGGTCTTAGCGATGTAACACATTTTCCTCTACTCTCCGAGAGGCAAAACGGAGAGTCCAGCCAGTCCACCACTCACTTCTCTGGCTTCAGTCCGCAGTCACAATCTTGGTATTCCGAAACACCTTTGTCTGGTCTCCACCAGCCGGAATCAGACAACAGTTTTTTCAGCATTTTTTGGCAACAGAACGATCTCTTTTCCAGTTCCAGTTCCAGTGCACCTAATAGTTCTCAGAGTTACCACGCACAGCAACGAACGACTTCTAGAGGAAGCGACCCATCAATCTATCACGAAGCTTGCCCGTGAATTCCTTTATGATGACACCGACGTTGAAGAGATTCGACAGATGTCGTCAGACGTTTGCGCTCTTAACTCTTCCAACACACAGAGCGTCAGCAATTGCTCAGCCTTTGATTACAGCACCTGCAAGAAAAACAGTTGTCACTCGCGCTCAGGGAGCACCTACCAGGATGCCGACCCGCGCAGTCTGCAGAAATCCTCGGAAATTGTCGGCTGCGACGGCCGGCAGTGGTCGGGAGTCCTCGGTCAATTCAACCAAGCGGAAACTTCTCAAAGCTGTCCCGCTGTGTTTTGGGGCCATGAGCATCTGACAGTCGAAAAAGACTTGGGCTATCAAGAACTTCTTCAAGTTAAGCAATTGACAATAACTACCTGAAAGCCTCTCAGAGCAGGCCCTTTCCTCACCTCTGGGCCCAACAGCATGCCAGCCTTGATGAAGACTATCAAGGCCGCAATCAAGGTCAAGGTTTGATGAGTGGAGAGAAAGAAGTTTACCAGATGCAAGCGAACCAGCTGTTCGGGCATGGAGGGCGGAAGGTGATGACATTTTGTTGTAGAAAGCAGTGTGTGGCGGTCTCCAATACCTTCTCAATTCTTAACATACCACAGTAGCAGATGCAGAGCCCCGACATAACGGGAGCCAACTAAGACGTCACTCAGCGAGGGTTGGAGGGCTGAGCTGGAACATTAAGGAAGCATCACTTCGCAAATACTTTCAGAAGTTCGGGGAGATAACTGACTGCGTGCCCCTATCAACCTCCGATCTAGAAGAGGTCGCATCAGCTTCGTCACGTTCAGAGATTCTTCTTCGGTTCTTCTCGCACTCTCGACAGAAGCGCAAATCGTCAGTGGAAATAGAATTCTCATGATGCCATTCAACGTGAAAATTGCGCTAAGAAAAAAATGTGTAGCTTTCTCTTTGACCCTGACGGTCTTGAGATGCCTGCCTGCAACGAAAAGTCTTCGCAGTCCAGCTTCCATACGGATCTGAGAGGTTTACAGAATGAATTGACACAACATACATTTTTATTCCTCTCTAGTGGACCCACATCGTAACACCATACCTGTGCCCACAACAGGAGAATCTTTGTTGGAGGGCTGAGCTGGAACATTAAGGAAGCATCACTTTGCAAATACTTTAAGAATTACGGGGAGATAACTGACTACGTGTCCTCTATCAACCTTCGATCAAGAAGAAGTCGTATCAGCTTCGTCACGTTCAGAGATTCTTCCTCAGTTCTTCTCGGCACTCGTCACACGTTGGCGGTCTTAAATCCACCGAAGCACAGAGTGTAAACCATTGCTCAGCCTCTGCAACAAAAAACAGTTTTCACTCGCGCTCAGGGAGTGCCAAGAAGGATACGGACCTGAGAGGTCTGCAGAAGACCTCGGAAGTTCTCGGCTGTGACGGCCAGCAGTGGCAGGGAGTCCTCGGTCTTTATGACAAGTTTGAGGCCCGCAGAGTAAAGAGGATCTTGACAGCGGATGGAAAAACGCCCACATTCTAAGCTTGCAGTTTAAAAAGCAGCTTCGGGAGTACTCGGACGAACTGGATCTTGAGTACAAAGACTGGAGCAGCGAGTGCAGTTCCGGTCACGTCAACCAAGCAGAAACTTCTCAAAGCTGTCCCTCCCATGTGTTTTGGGGCCAAAAGCATCATACAGTCGATCTAGGATTAAGCTATCAATAACTTCTACAAGTCAATAGAACAATATTTGTCTGCAAGCCTTTCAGAGAAGCCCCTCTCCGCACCTTTGGGCCCAGAACAATGCGTCACTCAGTCAGGGTTGGAGGGCTGAGCTGGAACATTAAGGAAGCATCATTTTGCCAATATTTTAAGAAGTTTGGGGAGATAACTGACTGTGTGCACCCTATCAACCTCCGATCTAGAAGAAGCCGTATCAGCTTCGTCACGTTCAGAGATTCTTCTTCGGTTCTTCTCGCGCTTTCGACACAAACACATATCGTCACTGGAAATAGAATTGTCATGAGGCCTTCAACGTGAAAATGGCGCTAAGAAAAAATGTTCAGCTTTCTCTTCGACCCTAACGGTCTTGAGATGCCTGCCTGCATCAAAAATAGTCTTCGCAATCCACAATTCATAGGGATCTGAGAGGTCTGCAGAATGAATTGATACAACATACATTCCTCTCTAGTGGACCCACATCGTAACACCAAACCTGTGCCCACAGCTAAAGACAACAGGAGAATCTTTGTTGGAGGGCTGAGCTGGAACATTAAGTAAGCATCACTTTGCAAATACTTTAAGAAGTTTGGGGAGATAACTGACTGCGTGCCCCCTATCAACCCCAGATCTAGAAGAGGTCGTATCAGCTTCGTCACGTTCAGAGATTCTTCCTTGGTTCTCGCGCTCTCGGCACAAACACATATCGTCAATGGAAATAGAATTGTGGTGGGGCCATTCAACGTGAAAATTGCGCTAAGAACAAAAGTTTTAAGCTTTCTCTTCGACTATGACACTCTTGAGGTGCCTGCCTGCAACGAAAAATCTTCGCAATCCACCTCTCTTTCCTCTGGTCTCCGAAAGCCGACATGGAGCACATCTTCCTCTCCTCTCGAAGCCAAATGGAGCGGACAGTTCAGTCAGGCCAGCACTCAGCCCTCTGGTCTCGGCACGTCGACATGGACCACAGGATCTTTGCGACGTAACACATCTTCCTCAACTCTCCGAGAGGCAAAACTCAACGGCGAGTCCAGTCAGTCCACCACTCACTTCTCTGGCTTCGCTCCTCAGTCACAATCTTGGTATTGCGAAACACCTCACTGGTCTCCACCAGCCGAATCAGAGAGCAGAGGCCTGGCAATCTGAGACCTTCTCTGGTTTCAAGATAACGACGTGGAGTACAAATGATTCCTGGCAATAGAACGATCTCTTTTCCAGTTCCAGTGCATCTACTGATTCCCCGAGCTCAGAGTTACCACGCACAACAACGAGCGACTGCTATAGGAAGCGACTTATGAAATCATTCAGAAGCTGGCCCCTGAATACCTCTATGATGATAAGAAAGAGCGTCAACTATTCCTTAGCCTTTAATTACAGCACTGCAACAAAAACTTTTCTCACTCGCACTCAGGAAGCGCCAAGCAGGATGCCGATCTCCGATGTCTGCTGAACACCTCGGAAATTCTCGGAGGCGACGGCCAGCAGTGGTGGGGAGTCCTGGGTCTTTATGACGGACAGGAGCATCGGACAGTCGAAAAAGACTTGGGCTATCAAGAATTTCCTCAAGGTAAAAATTTGACAAGAGAACATTAATTACCTCCAAGTCTCTCAGAACAGCCCCTCTCCGCACCTTTGGGCCCAGCAGAATGCGACATTCGATGAAGACTTGAGCTATCAAGGCCGCATGCAAGATCAATGTTTGATGAGTTTGATGAGTCGAGAGAACGAAGTTTACCAGATGCAAGCAAACCAGTTGTACGGGTATGGAGGGTGGAATGTGGTGACATGTCGTTGTAGAAAGCAGTGCGTCGTGGTCTCCAATACCTTCTCAAATCCTAACATACCACAGTAGCAGATGCAGAGTCCAGCCATAACGGGAGCCAGCTAAGACGTCACTCAGCGAGGGTTGGAGCGCTGAGCTGGAACATTAAGGAAGCATCACTTCGGAGAGAACTGGCTGCGTTCCCCCTATCAACCTCCGATCTAGAAGAAGTCGTATCAGCGCATATCGTCAATGGAAATAGAACTGTCGTGAGGCCATTCAACGTGAAAATTGCGCTAAGAACAAAAATGTTTAGCTTTCTCTTCGACGCTGACAGTCTTGAGGTGCATGCCTGCAATCCAACATCCTGTCCTCTTGTCTCCGAAACCCGAGATGGAGCACAAGGTCATTGTAATGTAACACATCTTCCGCTAAATGAAGCTGAGAGTACTGCGGTCTCGGCTCGTCCAAATGGAGCACAGGGTCTTTACAATGTAACACACATTGTCAGGACGGTCCCCAGATGCAGGTGCCCGGATGGAGAAGCACGTGCAGAGATGGGAGGACAGCATGCAGAGCTGATATTGTAAAGTGTTTGTCTCCTACCATCTGTGTATCGCCATGTGTTTGAGAAACACGTGCAAAGGTGGGAGGACAGCATGCAGAGGACAGTCCACAGAAGTCCCACCTGATGACGAAAGAAAAGAATAATGTAAAATCTGAGTGACATGGTCCTAAGTTCCCCTCTTCTGTAGATGGAATTTAGTCATTGCACGTACACAATACCACAAGTATTGATAATAAAATTAAGTGTTTTTTCCAACCATCTGCGTCACGTGTGTGAGTCTGTATAAGTACTTGTTCGCATGATTGCGCATGGGGAATTATTCTGTTGTTTCTTCGTCTTTTCGTTGGATCGTTCGTACGTTGTGCGTTTGTTCTTTCTTTCCTTCCTTCTGTCTTTCTTTATGTCTTTCTTTTGCTCTTCTCTTCCTTCTTTCTTTCTATTTTTATTTCCTTTTGTACTTCTTTCTTTTCTTTCTTTCCTTCATTCTTTCTTTTTTACGTTACCATGCTAGATACAATCTAGTTCTCCGTCCGATAAACGAATAAAGATGGAATCAGACTGGCTGAATATCACATTATAACTACATGAACTGTCTATGCGTAGTTCTGATTTAGATTAGTCGGTAAAATGGTATTATACTCACACAATAAACGCGCGGGTTTGAAATAATAGTCAAGAATATTTATCGTCATCCTGTAAAGTAAAAATTTGATGTCTGGAATAATGAGACAGAATCAAATATTGAACTTCTGCTACAGAGAAGCTCATAGAATACTAGACGCACCTACAGGTCAGGTTTGATATTTGCCTGATCGTCAACATCTTTTCCTGTAGAAACAATTAAAGTCTCGTCAACATAGCGAAAAACTGTTCTTACAAATGACTTATATAATGATAGAGTGAAATATTACAATAAACATCAAGGAGTGACGCTGTCTGTAGGTCGTGCAACTTCTTGCATGCCGGCAATGCCGCAGAGTTTCCGCTCGTACGGTTTAAAAAAAGGTTACTTGTATTGGTTTGTTAGCGTATGTTGCTCTATGTACGCAATACTGATTGATGATACATGAATAAGTTTAGTGACTGGTGTGTGCATGTGTGTGTACTATAAATGGAAAATACATGTGTTGTTATAGAAGATCTGCCACGCTCCTTACTTTCGATTCTCTCTTTGCTACGTGTTTGGGTACGGTAGGCTCCCTTGTTTGCATACGTCAGCATACGGGTATGTCTAGCGCTGCCAGTACCTTGTTGGGATTGTCGATTGCGTTGTTTATATTAGAACAAAGCAGACGACATGGCGCTGCCCGGGTTTTTCTTACCCCACCAACCCCTACCCCTTCTGTAACCCCCCCCCCTCCTACCTACTTACTAACCACTGCCCGTTCCCTAACATCCTACCTTTGCCACCCGACTGCCTGTTGTGAAGCAAGAAAAGGGAAAGTAGTCTTCGTACCTAAAGGAAAAGACTGTTTGGTGATCTCCCTTTCAAGCTGATCTCTAAGTTTAGGCGTCGTCATATTTATTATTTCATTTTTGTTTAGGCCTTGGTACAGGGTCGAAATATGGCCTGACCATGTGCGGACGAAAACGGACCCGCGTGCCGAATTTGGTGTGGATCGGTTGAGGCGTGCAGTTTTGTGTAATATAACAAACAAACAAACGAACAAACAAACAAACGAACAAACAAACAAACGAACAAACATACACATTCGGCTTTTGTAAGACTAACATTAATTTGGGCTTATCCTCCAAGCGGCAGTCACTTGTTCTTCTTTTATATTTTAAGACTAACATTAAATAAGTGAAGGCAGCTGCAGACTATTTCTCCAGACTGTGTCACAAAAATACTGTTCATTTGCTTGCCCTAAGATTAAGTGTCCGTGAGAGACGTGGACTGACAAGCTTGCAACACGATCGATCCGGCAGCCTACGGAATGGTCTGAGAAAAGCAAAGTGATGGTCAGACACACCCATGCAGCCATCACTGGGAACGTAGACCAGGTGCAAGAAGTGAAAAGAGAAGGCAGAGTTTATTGAGAGCTGCATCACCCATGTTCCCCACCCCCACCACACACTTAGGACCCAGATCACGGGACTGAGACGAGAGTCTCCTGTCAGCCAGCTATGACGTCAGTGACGCCAACCCAAGGAGGATGGAGGGACGCCGGCGGGGGAAGGAGGGGGTAGAGAGTAGGTAGGTAGAGCGTACTGTCAACCTCGAACACGGATTTTTGAAAGCAATTAAATGACATCAGCGCGTTGAG
The DNA here is from genome assembly GCA_004794575.1 of Lanistes nyassanus. Classification (NCBI taxonomy): domain Eukaryota; kingdom Metazoa; phylum Mollusca; class Gastropoda; order Architaenioglossa; family Ampullariidae; genus Lanistes; species Lanistes nyassanus. The sequence goes on along the minus strand of SMGT01000993.1, from coordinate 4,299 downwards.
TATAAGGTGACCTCCATGGGAGGTACCGCGGAATCTCAATCACCGATACTCGACGAACTCGATTGTGGACAACTTGTAGGATCATGGTAACCTTTGCTCGCTGAAATGACAACTCACGTCTTGGACTCCTGATGTTCCTTTCCGTTCACCTGCATATTGCAGTGTAATCAGTTTGCTAGGAATTGACAATTTATGTGTTATGTTCTATCTTAGTGACACACGCAAGCATGCACGCGACCTCGCATAGACACACCCGAGTACATCAACATTCATTATTATACCCACCCGCTATCTCCCTCCCAAAATTACCCAAATATGTACTTTTAAAGGTGTATCTCACCTTTTATCTCTTTTTATTTCACACGCAACCACAAAGCAGCAAGCACACTGTGTAACTGCGTGAAGTTTCTTTCTACTTCAGGAACAAGCAATCAGACATGTATGTGGAAGAAAAAAAAGAAAACAAACTGCGAATGCTTTTTGGGAGTTTTTCACTTTCTTTATCTATTCAGTCAAATTTTTCCAACGATGTGTGTCCTCGTCTTTGTATCACTAGATTCTGCCATTTTACACACGATTATCTGACGTTAACAAGTCTCAAAAAATAATAATGCAAAAAATATTCACCTAAAACCTAAGCCTTCGGTAGTCTCTGGTGTTTAATAAACCACCAAATAGTTGACAAAGCGTGGATCCTGTACAGTCGACCATAGGCACATATTACGTCTTTTCTCTTTAAATCATTCAACCATCATTTAGGTACAGAATTTTAAACTTGTCAAAGATTTTCCTTGAAATCATATTTATGTTCTCCAATAATGTTTTCTGTGATGATGTGATAGATTGTTTGAGCAAAATGCGGAAGCTGATGAAGAAAGCAAAGCAAAAGTGAAGAGTCTGAATGTGGAAGGTTACTCGTTTCATTACATCAGATTTCTTCTTTTATTATTTTCTTATTTGAGCAGAATTCATGCAATAATGTCACGTAAAACTCGCGCATTAAACTAAAATAATTCATACTATAATTATAAGAATGAAGAATTATCGACAGTGACAACAGCAGAAAACAGCTGATAGAGGAAGATCGAAGGAGTGCATCTGCCTGATACACACATGTAGGTACGTACGTACGCACGTACGCATGGAAGAACGTATGGATAAAGACATTTAGTAAACGTTTGTATGGACACACGCATACCTGTGACGTTAAATGGTGAAATTAACGGTCAAGGTCAGGACATTATGACACCAGGGAAGGAGGGAGGGGGGAGAGAACGAGCGGCGAAAAGCTCACTATTCAATAATCATTCACCTTTTGTTCGTTCGTTAGTGTCTCACTATTCAGACTTTGACGACGCGCGATAGAGCTGCGTCATCGTCAACTGCCGACAGTTCTCTGTTTCATGAGATGCACTCAGGCGTATCACCGATCGGACTGCGCCTCGGACTGGGACAGAGATTACGGAAATCGGTGATCGACACTCCATAGCATCCCGCTGAGCTCAGTTCCCACTTGATGACAGGCTTAGTAACCAAAGTTAATTATGGCACCTCATGAGCACAGGTCGTCGTCATGCTTTGTTGGACCAAGTCGGATGGGGTATGAGGATTTCACAACCACGACCCTGACGGTTGTAACTAAAACATCTGTTTTCTCCGCCCTACAGGCCACTTCTCACCTCGACTTTCCCCCTCGATGGTGGCAGTTAAAGGATCAGTGGTTGCCATAAGACACCAAGCTGAGCAGAACAAAAGGTCGTTTCGTAGCTTAGAAAATCCTTCCAACTCATTTCATACCTTCATTTCCTTATTTGCCTTCAATCACAAGTTATCTGCCGCATCGCCAACTCAGCCCCACTCCAGCACCTCCTCCACACCCGGTAAAGACTCCCTCGAGCCTAGTTTACCTAACCCGACAGTCTTTATTCACAGACAATAATCTTGTTAATAGTTTTAGGTCAGATCGGTGGATCAAAGGGCTTTCATGTGTCGCTAGACTTATTAAATCTTTCGTGTCACAATGACTTACATCTTTCAANNNGTAAATTATGTAAGTTCGATGTCACACTTTTATGAAATCAGAAATTAAAAGTAGTGAATTCATATTTTAAAGCTAATGATCATATTAATGAAATAAATGTAGAACCGAATACTCCGATTTTTCAAGAATTTTCAAAAGTACTCGCGCTCTCACCACCGTACCCATCTAAACTAAATAAATAAATAAATAAATAACGAAAACCAGAATGGTTAAACTGAATTCTGCCGCCCTCTATTTTTGGCAAAAGTCGAAGATGGAAATATTCATCCAGGAAAGTATTATCTCAGCTCAGGGTGATTTTTCACGGAGAGTTCGTATTCCTCCTCCCGATCATAAAGGCTGTCCTTTAGCCCTTTTACCCCGTGTTTTATGTGCTCTTCTACAAATGGAAGGAATAAACCGACGCTCATGCTAGCCCGACCCAGAAATGGTACCACAGTGCTACTAGTGATAATACATTTCTAAAGACTTCCAAATGTCAGAATATCTCATTTTTTCTACTAAGGAACCTGTCGTCGGCGAGAAATGCCGCATACTATTTTAATTACTACAGTGGATGTGCAGAAGTTGATCGTCAACACAAAGAAACGAATCTACAAATAAAACGAATTTCCCTCTCAGTCACTCAGCCATGCAGCTCATCACACGGACATCAGCTACTCATGTCCCTGGCCTATGCCTCCTCCCTTTGTACGCGTCTGTTTGTCTGTTTGTCTGTCCATCTCTTGTGCGATTGTTCCGGCACGTGAGTCTTCGTCTCTAAGCTCCCCCTCCAATTCATTTGTCCATTTGTCCAAATTCCCACATTTAAAATGATAGCAACAACAGCAATAAGTTATGAAAACGGGAAATGAATGAATGAATGAATGAATGAATGAATGAATGAATGAATGAGTGAATGAATGAATGAATGAATGAATGAATGAATGAACAGTAAGTCACGCCTAGGGGTAAAGTCTGTGTTCAGTGGTCCCAAACACCCACCCTGTCCCCCTTGCAGTTAGAGAGGAAGGCGTTGCTGATGAGGGTGGGGGAGGGTGGAGGGAGTGGGTAAAGAGGCATGAGATGCTGTAACTATGCTGTTGTCGGTGTGATTTTTGGCGTTCTCGTTAAGGCAGTCCGATTGTCCACTGCATGATGACCATTGATGACGTCACACGCGCCAGCCAATCAGAAAGTCCGTAGCTGTAGGTATGTGCTATATAAGAGGGTATTTTTGCCAAGTGATCTCAACCGATCAGCTTAGCTTAACGGATAGCGTCTTTGCCGAGCGAATTTTCGACACGAAGGAATAATACGGAAAACAAAATGGCTGGTAAGATTCGGTTTCCTTTTTTCACATGGTGAAGAGATTTTTTTTGTATCGTACTTTAAAAAGTCCTTTCTTAATCTTTCATAAGGTGATAGTAAATAAGTATTAACTTCGTAATAGTTGAGATGAAATGGCAAACACTGTTGTATTTGCGCTAGTTGAAAACTAATGAACTAATATGAACCAATATTGCATTGCGACAAGTCGAGAACCTTAAAGAATAAACTGCTCTTTCTTTTGATTTTATCATAGTTTGGTTTCACCATAGTTATGCAGTAAAAAAAGTTATGCAGTAAAAAGAAAAGTTAAGGACAAAATTCCTTTGTAGCATTAGTTAAAAGCGTTGCTAATAATATGTGGCTTTGAAAAATAAAGTTACGTATTATCCTCAACGCGTATAACTAATGCTACAAAGGACTTTTTTCCTTGCCTTTGCTTTTTAGGCCTATTTAATAATCCTTGTCAACTAACATACCTTTACAAAATAGCGAAAGGCTTTATTTAGGAGGAAAAAACTGTTGAGAACTTTCAGAAACTGTTATGTCGGTCTCGTATAAACTATTATTGTATGTTTTTATACACCTTGTTGCAGCTTGTTTGCGAGACACACAGACGCAAGAAACAGACGACTGTTTTGAAATGATCAAGCTTCTCGGTCATGGAAGTAAGTTTTTCTTTAATTTCCAGAGTAGTAGTGTTGCTTTATGAATAATTTCTATTGTTCTGATTGTAAACTATTCCAATGCTTGATCGAGAGAGAGACAGAGAGAAGCTGTAAGTTTTTTCCGACTAGCTGACGACTGTTTTCTACAATGTAAATAAGAAGTGCTGAAGTTAGAACACTTATTTTGTTACCGAAGCAGAACGCATTTTACATTGGTCTAGAACGCTTTAGATGTGATGGTGCCAAACTAAGGTAAAAAGTCATGTCAAGTTATTTAGTCCT
>SMGT01000991.1:0-23994 GCA_004794575.1 Lanistes nyassanus | reverse complement strand
ATAGTTCAATAAATGTGTTAATTTATCTGGTCGTGTACCTTTTGATTGAAAAGGTGAGCTCTGCACTAGGCGTATGCTTCTCATATTTCTTCCCTAGAATTTCAGCACACCCCACAAAACGTTACACCTGGCTATACCAAGAATCTGCTTTCAAGCGATTTTATGTCAGTGTACGTCCATGGGACAAACTTTCCCAGGTGACACTGCAGCTCCGGGAACAATTCGACTTTCCTTCTAATCCAAAACGTTTTTTAAAAATAGACTTTATTTTAATGAAAACATAATTTTTAATTAAACTTTAACATCAATTTAACGTAACTTCTTTCATTCCTACTCGGGTTACAACTCGGTAGGGTTTGGACCACCAACACATCCTATAAATCTCTGCGCCGTGGTTCAGGGTACAAAAAGTACTGATCTGCCCTGGAAGTTCATGTACACATATTTGTACAAATACAGTAGTTTTATGGGGATTCGCTGTTATTCCTAGAAAATATATACCTGATCTACCGTTTCTTATTTTGCATGTTGGTTTATTTGTCTTATACCCGTATTTGCGTGTTGCTCTGTGTTCACAGCTACAGGATATGGTCACGGTGTCTACTTCGCGGTCAGGTCTGAATTTTCTACACACCCAGCTTACTCTCCTCCTGACGCAAGTACAGGTCAACGCTACATCTATCAGTGCAGAGTTCTTGTTGGCCATCCAGTACAAGGAAACCAAAACATGAGGTTCCTTCCAGCAAGATCAGGACATATCCTGTATGATTCGTCAACCGACAATCCCCAGAACCCTTCTCTGTATGCAATCTTTAATGACACCCAGGCCTACCCTGAATATCTAATTACCTTCAGTTAAGCATCTTGGATCTTGGGTGGAGCTGACAGGTGCTGCATTGAATTGGTCAAGTACCAGACTGCTTTGAAGAGTCACTGTGGTGGGGAGTCTGCACGGACTGAACCTTCAGAATAGAATTACATGCACCACCAGAGATTTTGAGAAGTATTATCAACTCCACAAAAGCAGTATTCAACAAGAGTAACACAGAGTTGTGAAGTGTATCTTCTGATTTCAAATAGAAAAAATACATGAACAGGCTTAGTATATAACATTTCAACCACATGTATTCTTCTGGCTAAGCTCGTGAAAACATGTTATTAAAAAATAGCAAAGTATGATGTTCATACAATTCACATATTAGGAATTTCGTGCTTGAATCTAACTCGGGGCATAACAGAACTGAGACAAAAAACACAGAAGAGAGGACCCGGATGTTGAGGGAGTTCAAGCGATGAAAATAACCAGGGATATGCTTAAGGGGAGGTAAGAACCCCAGGCGTAGACCCTAATAGAAGCTTACATTTTTTAATTTACTTTTGCATGTTCATGTAGTTACACATTTAATTATAGTAATATTTAACAGTCAGTTTGAGCCTGTATGAGTCTGTGCGTGAGTGGCGCACACGCTTTATATATCGTGCGTGGATGTCTGCATGGACTACTTCATGCACAGGTTTAGAACAGTTTTTCTTCATATTTTATAGGGTTTTCACCTGAGGAAAACTGCCTTCCCTCCTCTAATGTCAATAGGAATATAGATATACTTTCTGTGACAAATATGAAAAAAGTTGGATTAAACACTAGGCGACTGTATTTGGTTAGCGTTGTTGTATTGTTTCAACTGTGTGTGTTTGTACGTATGTATGCACACAGGATATTTTTCAATAGATTTTCATCTTAGTAAAAGTATACGTCCCCTTAGAGATATTAATGTCTATTTGCCCTTTTCTATGAATGTAAGACACGTGAGACATGGTGGATGACGAAAAAGGCTTCCTCATATCGTCCTGGATTTAATCGGGGATGGCGTCGCCATCTGGTGATGACTGTAGTAAGTACGGTGATTCCTAAAGAACAAATGAGGACCGAGCGCTTAAATTATAGAAAGATAACTCCAACAAGAGGTACTGGCAGCGCTCAACATAACCGTTCCTTTCTTTCGGCCCTCTCTTTGCTACGTGCTTGGGTACAGTAAGCTCCCTTGGTCGCGTGCGTCTGCATACGGTTATGTTGAGCGCTGCCAGTACCTCTTGTTGGAGTTCACCTACGGTATTTCCATTTTGTATGGTTGCTTCGAACTTAACCGGCGAGCCGATCATGCAATAGTGTACAACACTGCAAAGAGAGTTAGCAGGCACGCTCGTGACTATCATGTTAGTGAGGAAATAGCTGTGGGCAGACTGTTGTGGACACCGCGCCAGTATTATTTCTAAGTGCACACCTATGTTGTCAGTCATTCTCGTAGGGAGAGTTTGTTTTGTTCGTCCCGTCGGGACCAGTTAAGGTGTAGGCGATCAGCTATCGATCACAAAAGCTTAATTGTTGTGTTTGCTTTAACTACAAGAAGTTGCGCTGTGACTTATCGCTGTATTTCAGTATGCTTGCCCTAATCGGCATACAACATTTCGTGAAGTCGGGGATATGTCCCTCAGAGTAGGCCCTACTGGTAAGGAAAACAATCGCTTACAGTCTAGGTGACAGGCCTGTAGGACGGCGCGGCTGAGAGCTGATTTTACCAGCTGGGCGTGTTCATGCGTGTTCGGCTTTTTTTTTTATATACAATGCCCAGCGGTAAGCAAATAATGAATACACTGTATAGGATAAAGGATTTCATCGGACAACTCTTGCTTGTATTGAAGTAGGGGCTTTTTCTCTCAGAGCTTCCCGTGTTCGCCTGTGTATGCGTGCGCATGTGTGTTCTGTTTTGTACGGGTTTTTGTGGGGTATTTGCGTCCTGCTTTATCGCTTGTTGTGAAGACACTTTATGATAGGTGGGGATAAAGTATCTGCTTTCGGTTTTGCTTTCGAAGTGCAGCTTTTTGTTTCGTTTTCTCTGCCCTCCGCTAGTGAGCGCTACCATGTCCTAAGCAGACTGAGATCAAAAGTTCCATTTCGTCGATCACCATTGACACCTTGCACCTGTACAGCGGTTAGAAGTGAAGGTAAGGCAGGTGCCAACACAAATGTCAAACTATGTTTGCCCAGATGTGCTGCAGTAAATTATATTACAGACGACAATTTTGTACACAGGAAAGACGAATTCTCATTTCATATGGCAACCATGCAGATTACTAAATACAAATTATCATTTTAGATGGCAAATGTGAAGATTACTAAATACAAATAATCATTGCAGATGGTAGAAGGATGTTCATGGCCAGTACAAATTAAATTATCTTTGCAGTTAATACTGCTCTTAGTGTTGCGACTTATTGTGAAATAACTTAGTTTTTGACTGTAAAAATAACTTTAAAAATTAAAATAATTTTTTAAAAAGAAATATTGAACGTCAGATTTCATATGATGTCGTGCACTGTGGATTCTTGTGCAAGTAGACTGACGTACAATACAGTTCTAGTGTATACGACACATGTAAAATGCGTCTTTTTGTCTCCTCGTATATTTATGTACAGTGCTTTTCTGCAACAAATCAAGAGGAAAATATAATAAGGAAGACCTTGATAAGGTGTGGGTACTCAGAGATGTAGTGACCCAATCCGAACATACACCGGGTGGATGTTAAACCCAAACGTCAGCCATCATTGTTGGTTAAGAACGCAGTAGTACTACTGTAGACATTGATTTGACTTCCATCTTTTAGGAGGATCAGCTATACGTGGAGTAGGAAATGTGTGAAATAAACGTCATACTATTCGTGTGGGAGACATGCATGAAACGTACCATTTAGTACGTGATCACTTGAGTAAAGGTCTTTACAGTGAACTAGCTTACATCTAAAACAACTTCAATACAGAAGCTTTATGGAGTCCAATCAGACACTCAGTATTACAGCCAATACAATACATTTGCCACAGCCCTGGGCAAATCTTTTACAGAACAATACGGTTATGCTAGAATTTATGGGAGAACTGATGGACAGTGGTCTGTCTATAGACAGAAACAGCCTGTCTAGTGGAAATATCGTGGTGACCCGTGGAAACCCAGAGAAAGTTTCTGCTGTTATCCGCAAAATTATCTGTGAAATCGATGTGCCAGCACAGGGAGGCGATGAAGACATTTCAACAATCCTGAACTCACTCAGAAAGGATCACCCTGGTCAGCTTGAAACTATCTTCGATCAAGACCGTTCCACTTTCAAACTCGCCTTTCACAGAAAGATAAAATCCGACTTGAAGCCTGTCCTTCAGTGGGCGGCTATAAAAAGCTGCTTTCTCCCACTGTCACCTGCAGAGGTGCACTACCTTCAGCGCCATCGTGATGCCCCGCAAAAGAATGCCAATAACGGCGAATTCAAAAGTGAAGTCAACCTCAAAATGCAGAAGGACGTTAGTGGGAAAGATAGATTCCTTATTTCATCAATATGGTCGGAGTTCAAAGCCGTCAAACAATTTGCCGAGCGACTGCTAACAAGCCTTCAAATCAGACACGAGAAGCTGGAAACATCACGTGCTTTGTTTCTAAGCAGTGTCGAGGGTCAGAAAGAGTTGAGGCAGCTGGAGGAGGACGGCCGCTGCAGCATCTCAGTCGTCTTACCCGGACACCAGCTGCTGATGAGGGCCGAGTCTCCGAAAGGACACTGTCTGTATCTGTATGAAGGCAGTATGGCCGTCTCGGATTGCAGTGTTCTTGTCCTTCCTTTGCTTGAAAATGCGAAAGACTGGACGCCCGCACAAAGACTGATACTCGAAAAAGGTGAGTTGTGCCCGCGTTTGCGTGTCTGTTCACAAGCTTTCTCGCCCTGTATGCGCCGTAGGTTGACAGTGAAAATCTATTTATGGGCTGTTTGATTACTCCGCCATTAAGATTTGGCTGATTCTTTGACAAGGGAGGTAATGCAATACAGTGTGCATGCAAGGGTACTTGACTTTTCATTGTAAGGGATTTACTGATATTGAAATGATAAATCACAGTATTGTCTGTATAGGTGTTTATGTGAATATTGTAGGGTATGCGGGTTTTATAAGACAGTGAATTCGATATGGGTTATTGATCTTATATTCTGATTATATCACAGCTCTTCTCGCAACTAAAACTGAGCTCTATGCTGAGTTAATCGGCAGTGCTCCCAAGCCACGAACATTAACTCTTCACAGTCAAAGGCCGGGTGGTGGCAGGACCATTGTCCTAGCTCATATTCCCGACCAACCAGACTGCGGTTCAGCTGTGACAGAAGGATTGCACGAAGCTTTGCAGTTGCCGTGTGCACGTGGGACAAGTGTCGCTCTGCCCATCAGAATGAGCGCTCTGCATTCATTGGCGGAAAATCTAAAGAGCATCCTTCCGGTAATACAACAGGTTCTGGACCAAGAAGAAACCCCAAACACTTTAGTCTTTTACCTGGAATCAACATCGTCTGCTTCTGACGGGCGAAGCCTTGCAAAAACCCTACAGCAAACCCTGAATTCACATTGGAAGATTGAAATGGATGATGGTAAGAAGTAAGGCTGCCAATGGGCAGTCGCTGTTGGAAATTATTGTTTCTCATTACGCTATTTTTGGTAGATGGGGGTGGGGGTAAGCTTTATTCCAGTTCTCATTCTGTACTATTAATTGTCTAAACGTCTGACTGGGAAAATTTTAAGATAAAGCTTTTATCAGAAATATTTTAATAAATATGTGAAAAATTGGCAAGGACCCTTTTCCGTTCCCTCAGTTGCTCTCGAGGAAGCAAGAGAACCCGTGTTACCAGAAGCCTTTCTCTGTGGTCAGCACCAAGACTTGGAGAAGACGTCTAGTGAGGTGTGTTCAGCAACAATCAGCAAGTGAGACTGGGTCGGTTAGCTCTTTACATCGAGTCAGCTTAAGAAAAACGCTATCCATGTACAAGCAACTCAGCCCGTAAACTAGAAACTCGTGCGCCGATGGCAGAATCTGAGCCTTGGTCTCGCCTACCCACGTGGGGGTGCGCACACGTTTAAAAATGTCATACTGGACTTTCCTTGCAGAAAACACACTCTAGTCTTTGACTGTGTCATGAAGCAAGTCTTACCAGGAATTAGTTTATCCTAACAACTGACAAGTCTGTTTGAAGCAGTTTTAGTTTTAATGGTAGGATGGACGACTGTGTTCTGGTGTTGCAGCTGAGGAATATTCATGTGCCCAGCGAATATGAGGCACGTGCGCGCATGTTGAACTGTGTGGTTAAACCTGAACATGGCCCTGAACAGAGTGCCCCGCTAAAAACTATCACTGCAGAACGTGAGACTGGAGCTGTTCCAGGGGTAAAGTAAAAATATTTGCTTTCCAGAAAATGTAAACGCGATAAGAACGTAAGGTTTTTTTTCTACAAATATAAAGACTAGCATGCTAAAGGTTGCACGTTTAACACTAGGTTTCTACCTGGAATAAATGCTTGTATTCAACACATTTTAATCTGTATAAAAGTGAACACGAATATGAAAAAAACTATAAACTAACCTAAACTTATCTTTAGCTGGAACTATAGCTGATCAGACGAACCAAATGTAAACACTCAATTAAGATTTGAAAATAATTCAGAAATGCCTACATAGATTGTAAATTAAAAGATACAGAATCCTGTTATCGTTCTGGTGGAAACAGACGCCTGGAGAAGAGAACAGATGTAATGTCGACGACAAGGCGGATGAAAACGACAGCGTTGGAAATGTGAGTGTGGCTGCTGATGCGAAGGATAACGACAGCAAGCTAAGTGGTAATAGAAGTACTGACGATAAAGACGTCGAGAGAACGAATCTTGTGGGTGGACAGGGTAAGTGTTAAATAATTCTGTCGATGCTTCGATTCAAGAATTAACCAGCGGATACAAAAGTCACTTTTCAGGCCATTGGTCTTGCAGATTTTTTTTTTGATTGTCGAGTCCGCTGTTTACATCAGTAAGTGATTTTAGCTTAGAAGAAACTTATTCAAATGAGAAATATTGTGGCAATGTGATTTCAGATTTTAAGCAGATATTACTATTTCTTGTACCCATTAAAGGGTTTGCTCTTTTTCAGGCAATACGCATAAATGTCTTTTAACTGTAAAAGCTGAGGATGGAAAACAATCCCCATCGTTTTCTGGTTTCAGTTAGATCGTGTTGGAAGATGGTGGTTGAGCGTTACCGTGTTTGTGACCTATGTTCCACAATGGAGGATACCTTTTAAAGTTGATCTTGGCACACACAGAGACGGCGTTATTAATGTTCTTGTTTCGTGAGGATACATATTGCTTTATTGCAATAACAGGACTTAAGCTTTATTTAAAGTCAAGCAAAAGATTTAGTCGGAGAAAATAAAATAGAAAAGCAGTCCAGGGACTTTACTGGGGTCCTTTTCCGATGGTGGAAGCAGGCCCTCATCATGATATGCTGAATGGAATATCCGATCGTTCCCCGGACGAATGTGCTTATATGGCTACGTTTGGAGAGGGAGGAAGCACATTTGTCCTGTTCAGAAAGGTCTTCAAGGGCTTCCAGAAGTTAGAAGCAGGTGGTGCTCTGCATCCTGTACAAAGGAAGAGAAAAGCGAAAAACTCTTGGATTGGCTTGTGTGGACGTTGGTATATCCTGTGCACGTAAAACTCATGGTCCTTACGATCCTGGTTATGACCGGAAGTGCAGATACGAACGCTCATGCAAGCCGACCCAGTTCGCCTTAGCAGACGAACATGTCGCTGAACTTACAAAAATATCAAATGTTAACGCATGGAAGTACCTGAATAATAATTTTCTGTACTGTACATGCATGCGTTCATGTTTTGTATTACGTAATCAGCTTTCTTCGTGTACTTTTTATACGGATATAAAAAGATGTTAGTGTTCTTTCGGGTTTAAAGCAATTATTTATGGCATTGTTGTGTATTTCAGATCTAAGACACCCGCAACAAATCTTTTCGGACGACCCCGTTAACTGTGGCGTGTTGTCTGCACACACTGCGCTCCAGTCTAACACAGTCCTGGTACAGAACCTCAACCCCAAAACAGGGGACGAAACTCTTCTGTACTTTTTCAGCAACGAAAAGAGGAGCCATGGCGGCCCTGTTTCCTTGGTCACCAGACTGGACAATTCTCGTGCTCTGGTTTGCTTTGAGAATTACTTAAGTAAGTGGATGAATTCCACGCCAATTCTTCAGGGGAAATAGCTATACGACTCAAAATGCAGAAATATCAGGTTCTGAGGTTCTGGGTCACAAGATAAAGTAAAAGATAAAGATTTTGGTCACACACACAAAGGAGAAGGAGGGAGGGAGGGGCAAAGGGAGAAGGGATACATTGCTTGGGGCAAATACTGCATCCTGTACCCATATTCTGTGTGGCCTTCATGTGTTACAAACGTTGTATACAATTGTCAAGCATGAACGGAAGTATTCGGAATGTTTTTGTCCATAAAATCATGGAAAACTGCTTTCCTTTCAGATGCCCAGGCGGTGGCAAGCAAAGGATTCCATGTCTTGGATGGTTCTACGCTAGATGTTTCTCTCTACCTGGAGTATTTCTCACCTGCCACAGGAACCACACCTGAACGGCAGGAAAGTGGAGCATATAACTGTTCCGAGAAGTTAGCCAACAGAAGTACGCCTTTAACTTCGGAGTTGATGAGAATGGACCTTAGAGAACAACAAGGACTACACCTTGACAGGTCGAAAAAGGACTTTCGTCCTGTTGGCGTTCACCTTCAGCCTTATGAACTCTCTCATCATCCGAACGCAGGAAGAGGTACATCCGGTGACCATGCGTCTTTCGCCTCTGAAAGAAGATCCAGAGGCAGGAAAAGTACGCGGGGTTTTACACGCGCTTTCCACGCGGTGGACGGCAGAAGACAAGCGCAGTCTGGACAACATTTTGGAGACAACTCATTCCAGCCACAATACCCTCCCCCAGCATATCTTTACACAACTGCAGGCTACCCTCATGCAGATGCAGTTGAAACGTCATTTCTTTCAACGAAGCACAACCCAGATGGCGTGGACAGGAAGCGACGTGCAGCAAATCCACAGTCATCGCTGACTCAGCAGGAGGTAGCTAGGCAGATGGTAGTCAGACTAGGCTTAATAGTTTTTTCCAAACTTCAAAAGGACAGGGAAATACTACAGCGTTTCAAGCGCGAGCTGACAGAGATTGATGCGATATGGGAATGGAGCCCACCCGAGTGCATTGTGGTCTCTGCCACAAAGACTGAAGTGCCTGAAGATTGGCAGAATCAAGTCTGGAAGACTACCGACAGATACAAACATCTTCTTCAATACACGTTCGTGGAGGAAGTGGACAAATTGCAGAGAAACAGAGAGCTGCGGTCAGGGCAGGCACTATCAGAGCAAAGGATCGAACGTGATCCGACGCCCAGGGGAGAGAACTCTAGGACCGTACCGCCATATGTGCAAGGTGTGGATACTCAAAATGGTGGGCAAACAGATGACAAGACACCAGAACAGGAGAAAAAAGTCCTGCATGTGGAATGGATCAGGAATTTGACGTCAGGCCAGATTAAGTTCCTGTCATTGCCACACGCTGAAATTAAATTCGAGGAAAAATATAAAGGCCTTTCCTTTCACATGGATCGAGAGAACAAGAAGCTGGGGCTGAGATTTATGGCTACAGACAATTCGGAGGCGAAAAAGATGAAGGCTGACGTAATGGAATACGTGACACAAATATCAGAGACACGGTTACCAGCGACCGAAGCGATGGCTAAACTTTTTAGCGATACGCGCTCCGTCAGTTGCATAGAGGCCATGCTTAGAAAGAGAGGAGTGTTATGTCGGTTGGAGCTGGAGTCTGACTGTATCTCTGTGACCGCTCCTACGTTACAGCTACTGCAGCGGGCAGAGGAAATTCTTGGCAGTTCCTTCAAAGAAGACAGTGTTGCTCTCAACGAAGAAAACCTTGCAGCGACTAAGTCCTCAAGGTGGCAGACCCTGGTGGAAAAACTCTGTCGGAGGGCCAGAGAAGAGATGCCACCCCCTATCGTGCTACTAAATACTGAGAAGATGATTGTCACACTAGTAGACATCGAGGACAATTTCTCCAGGTCACTAGCCGATATTAAAACTTTTTTCAGTACCAAAAGGATCGGGATGAGGACACTGAAGATAAAACCCAACCATTGCAAGTTTTTGAGAAATTGTTGCAGAGTTTATTTGAAACAGCTAAAGGAGAAAGCCAGCGAAATGGGGGTGTCTTTCGAAATCAGCAGCAGTGACCTCGTGCAACTCAGGGGCTTTTGCGAGGAGATGGATGCCATAGAGACGATGATAAAAACTTTCCTGCAAAACATTGAGGTCAAGCAGAAGCCGTTCTCTGGTCCAGGTGTCGCCACCTATCTCAACAGCGCGCTAGGACAGGTGTTCTTAGAGCAGACAGGGCAGGCAAATGGCTGCTTGATAACAACATACAACTATACGACCACCTGTTATTTGCCAGACTGTGGTGGACATGCCGTGGCTGATATCATCTCAGGGCGGGTTGAGGACCTCTCTCATGACGAAGACTCTAATGTCATCGACAAAAATCACCCTGACAAAGAAAAAGATTCAGCAAAGCCAAAACCCTGTGAGCTATGTTGTATGTTGTATGTTGTATGTTGTATGTTGTATGTTGTTTAAGTTGTATGTTAAACCAGCAAATAAGCAGCACATGTAGTATGCTTATAGCATACGATGTGAACGAAGAACCCATGTGGTAAATAGAACACGATTAAACAGTAAGATCCAACCAAAGAAAGTTTTATTGAGTAACCTAAACCCGTTGAAAAAAACTGTTTTCCATGTAACTCTAATTTTCCTATGAACCCCCAAGCACCCATTCAACTGGCGTTTTAACCCTTTTGATCCCGTTTTTATCATCAGAATATTAAGAAAATCGTTTCTAATTGGTGGATAGAGTTCTTGTAGAATCAGCTTTGGAAAGTCTTCTCCCTGTCTTCCTAAAGATTTTTTCGGTCATTCAAAGAAGCAGCTGAATTTTGTTCTACGGCCATTCAAAGCAGTCAGCTGAATTTTTTGTATTCTGTAAGTACAGACTGACCCGCCACAAAATATTTACGGAAAAGATTTATCTGACAACGTTTCTGGACCTTGTGCTGAAATCTGTGCGAGGAAAGTCTTGGTAGCAGATGGATTGCTTCTTTGCGAATCTTTTTTTTCTCTTCCTCTTTTTTCCAATTTGCACACACACGCGCGCGTGTTTATATATATATATGTGTGAGTGTGTGACTAAAGCTTACAGTTACCACATAGAGGGATTATTTGGAATTAAAGGGCCACACCTCCCGACGAACAGGTAACTGTGGGTCCGGTTCCTCTCAAAAACTTCCGACAATGTGCAAGTCGATAGCTTTGGTGGTTTACTCCAAGGAGACGGAAGCGATCGAAAGAGTGATGGAAATCGTACACGACCACATACAGAAGAATCAGGCCACGAGGAGGGAGGAGGATAAAATTATCTGCAACTTTTCTCCTCAGCAGGTTTGCACAGTTGCTTGCTTTTCATCGTTTACAACACTGTCCTGTTCACTAGTTGTGAACACAATTTAAAGACCTTTTAAACTTACGCGTAAACACGAGGATATTAAAGGTCTTCTATCAAACATTCTCTTTAATTTTCTGCAGTTTAGACATCCAAAGTCTTTTCCAAAATGTGTCGCTCTGAAGATATTGTGGAAATGTAACTGCTGTTCTCTCAAGCATACATATTAAACTGAAAGTGAATGTAGCGAAAAGAAAGAAACGTGTTCACTGGCAGAGTGGGTTATGAGGTGTATATAAATCTCTGTATGTGAAGCCTGCATGTCATTTCAGAGTGCACAGATAAAAAGAACCACTTATTTCTGTAAGTCCGACAAAATTTAAGAGAAGGATGGCACTTTCAGATATATAAATATATTCTTGTGTATGAAACATGGAAGGTGGGGTGAGATATGTCTGTGTTAGTACACGCGCGTAAGCGCACATGCGTGGTGCCTGCCTGTGTGTGAGCGTGCGTGCGTGCGCGTGATTTGTCATGTCGGCCTATGCGTACGCATTTGTGAATGTGTTTGCGTTTCAGAACTAGTGTTTCGTGTTACAGGTGTCAGCAGTACTGAATCTTCAAAAGACATGCGAAGTCACCATTGAACTCGATGTAAATGAAGGTTGTGTTCAGATCACCGGTTTTGAGACAGATGTCCTGGGAGCCCTCGCAGCTATCAAAGATATTAAATCAGATGCCAGTAAGCACAGCTCTATAATTAACATGACGCCAGTTCTCTGGCAGTATGAGGTGGAAGACGACAGGTACAAAAGCTTTGACCCAGAGGCCATTCAAGACATCGAGGCAGCTTATAACCGGAAGGAACACTTTGTTATGCTTATAGACAGGGAAGGGCGGAAATATAAACTTGTATTTGAAGAGAAGAAAGAATATTTCCTGGATTCGAATGCTGCGCCTGTTTCAGTTCGTCGGATAGACGTTTCACAAGGAAATACTGATGGTAATGTTAGTTATACCAACTGAGGGTAATCTTAGTTATACCAACTGAAGGTAAATTTTAGTTATACCAACTGAAGGTAATGTTAGTTATACCAACTGAAGGTAATGTTAATTATACCAACTGAAGGTAATGTTAGTTATACCAACTGAAGGTAATGTTAGTTATACCAACTGAAGTTAATGTTAGTTATACCAACTGAAGGTAAATTTTAGTTATACCAACTGAAGGTAAATGTTAGTTATACCAACTGAAGGTAATGTTAGTTATACCAACTGAAGGTAATCTTAGTTATACCAACTGAAGGTAATGTTAGTTATACCAACTGAAGGTAATCTTAGTTATACCAACAGGATAAGAACTTTTACTGAAGAACATCATTACGGTATCTACAAAGAACAATAAGTGCATGATAGTACAGTTGTCAAGAGATTGAGAACACGCTTTTTAGGAGGGCAGGGACCTGTTACAGAGATGTAGAAAGAACTAAGTGCCTGGAAATACTTTATTCCGAAAATTCCTGTGTGTACTTTTGATAGTAATGTGCATGCATTTTATGTATTCTATGTTTGTGCTTGCACATGCTGCGCATGCATTCCTGCGTGTGCGTGGATGTGTGCGGGCATACATGCAGGAAGAGAAAAGACAGAAGATAATCCACTCCCTCATTACTGGGAACCCATGAAGGAGGCAAAAGTGAAGCTCGTTGATTTGGACCCGTCCTCAAACGAGTACAAAGACGTACTGCAAAACTTTGGAAGCCAGACTGTCAGGAAGGTGTGCAGTGCCTTGCGGTATCAAGGAGGTCTGAAGGAGGGAGTGGTGTTGCATAGTGTAAACTAGATGGTGGGATGTATTACTGAAATACTGCTTAAGTCCAGTCGACGCAGATTCGCGGTATGGTAGATTTAACACGGCAACAACCCAGGAGCAGCCATTTCAATGACAAGCGTCCTATTTTAGTCTCACTTTTTCTGTTTCTACACTGTTGTAGTGAAGTCTGCTTTGTCCTTCTGTAGCAAATGTTGCTGACACGTCTTCTACAGCACGCTAGAAGATAATGCCTTTCTTGAAGGCTAATAACAATAAATACAGTTCAATGCTGGTTCAGTTTGACGGGGTATAGTTGTCTACAAAATTTAAAGCTTCACGCATTTTCACGCAGATCCAGCGCGTGCAGAACCCATCCCTGTACCAGCTTTACATGGTCAAGAAGAAGGAACTGGAGATGCACAACCCTCCCGGCACTGAGAATGAAATGAGGCTGTGGCACGGCACAGACTCAAAGAACATCGACAGCATCATTACAAATGGATTTAATCGAAGCTATTGTGGACAGCATGGTAAGCACAGCTCTACAAATCATTCTTCTATCCGCAAAAGAGAACGGGCGTTGGCTGATTGTAACGACTCCATAATTTTCTCACTTGTACATGCGCATTGGTCCGGTATAGTTGCTCGTCATCTGCAACTGTTGGTGAACGCGGATTTGATTCTGCAACTGATCTTAGAGGAGAGGTCAACGTGTAAATGCAAAACTGTGCATTTCTTTCTAGGCACAGCATATGGACAAGGCGTCTACTTCGCAACAGACTCCGCTTATTCGAGACGCTACGCCAAAGGCAGTCAGATGTTCAAGGTGCGAGTGTTGGTTGGCGAGTCCACGCGCGGACATTCGAGCATGAAAATACCGCCCAGCAAGCCGGGATCATCCAGGCCCTACGACTCGCTTTCTGGGCCCGGCATGTTCGTCATCTTTCACGACACCCAGGCATACCCGGAGTACCTGGTGACATGTGACACGTACTGACTTGGTGATTGTGATCAATCAGTCTTCATGTCGGAGCATGTCATACATGCCTGGTGACCATGTGACATGTGACTTGGTGACTGTGATAAATCAGTCTTCATGTCCGAGCACGTCATACAGGGGACGCTTTTCAAGAACTCAAAAAACAAGAACCGGTTAGACATACCAAACTGAAGCATGTATGCACATATGCTTAAACATTAACTTTGTTGTTGTTTTCTTTCTTGTAAATCGTTCTAACATTGAAGCTAATGAAGAGAATGAGGAAACTGCTTTTTCAGAAACGGCAGGTTAACTGAGTTTATAGGCAACATAAAAAATATTATCTGTAGACTGTTTATTCCATTGCAGGACACATAGTCAACGGGTGTGTAAAGAGAATAAGCTTATCGATAACACTGAGTGAATTTGTCTGAAGAAATATCCGACTTATGTAAGAAAAAGTTTATTAATCTTCTTTCACTAAATGTGTAGCCCTACATTATGACACGGTTTAAAGCGTTCTCTTCACATTCTTTATATCGTGATGTAGGAAAATTAAGATAACACGTGCAACCCTCGTCAGTAGAGTTTGTTGGAGATCATGCTAATGAGGTTTATTATATATTATTAAACTGCTGGTGTTTTATTATCAGAACTAAATTCCTCGCTTATGTTTTTGGAAATAGTTCTTAGTAGTAACTATGCCTAAGTACGTTGAAAGTCTATTATTTAGCAGAACATTTAACGATGTGTTCTTGTCTGATACAATTTTAATGCAAGTAGCAACAACATTAGATTTCCATGCACGCTATTTGTCTAACAATTGTGCCTCTAACGTTTTGGCCACAGAAGGATGACTGACAGTTTAACATGATTCGTTCGTTTTCTGTATTTGCGCTAAACTGATCGCGGAACATCAAAGCTGATGTATAACGAAGAAAATAAACGTTTATTACAGAATCTTGTCCGCGCGCCGTTTTTTAAAAAGAAATTAACGTCACAAGATGAGATTTCTCTGAATATGATTTGTTTTGCCCCCTCCCCCAGCATGTATGTGCGTTTGCATGCGCGTGCCTGCATTTTGTCTGTGCTTGCGTGTCCGCGTTTCACTGTGGATTCGTTTGGAAACAGCAATAAAGCCACTTTGCGCATTGCACTAGAATGGCACTGAACATAGCGTGACCATTATCAGATCACTAAATTTTTGAAATGCTTTGCGAATCCGGTCTGACACAGGATCAGTCATTTCTCAGTCAGATATATCACACTTGAACCATCAAGCTTCAACTTTATTGATTAACCCATACAGATTTATACAAAGAAACATAATTATTTTGTATTTCTAAACGTGCCATGACAAGATGTACAATAAATCATTTACAGTTACAAATCATTTACCTTTCATTTACATCTCCTCACAGCTTCCATTAAGCAACATAATTATTGGTCATACCTATATTCATGTTCTTATTGAAACATGTAATTATTGGTCATTCTGATTTAGAATTCGCGTCTTGATTCATTTATTTTGGATTACGAAACCAGGCATGACTGATCGTTCCTTCTGACAAGAGACAGGGGTCGCTAGTACAAGAACACTCCTACAATGAACGCGCCGGGGATTTCCCGAATTAAAACTTCACGCCTCTCAGTACCGAATGCATTACGCATACAGGATACCATCATACCTAACGTAGGCTACAAGTGTTCCGTGCGTCCTTGAGTGTGTGTGTGTGTGTGCAGTTAGCGTCCCCGTGCAAGCGTGGGTGTGGAGTTTATAGTGGCTGCATGCGATGCGCAAGTCGATCCTTGCTTGTGTCCATGTACATTTGCTAGGGTCAAACAAAGCCCAGAGATTTAAAAAATCTAGTCTCCCTGGCACCTGCTTGAACATGCAATTTTTCTGACGTCATTCATTAGAGTCACAAGTAGCTTGCTAAGAACATATTAACTCTATTATATGTCACGCATAAACAAAATCTCTTCTTGTTTTTTTTGCAAGGGACTGGGGATACATACAAGTATAATGTTTTGAATGTATGACTATATTCGGTCTTTTGACTACGGACCTGAAATGGAGACAATTCCAACATGCACACACAATAAATACGGTGCAAGTATTCAGTATTCAAACAGGTGTTACTCTATGTTACAACAATTTTACTTCGACAGTTTATTTCCTCTCATTGTCTCAGTCTGTTTCCTGCCAACCTAAAATTAACTACTAAACATGATAGCTATCTATAATACCTTCAAAACTAAGAACGCTTTAGTCTAAGGAGCTGAGAAAAAATAATAAAAACACGGCAAACAAAACATCGCTTTGTAAGCTCTGCTCATATGGCAAAATCCAACAATGATTTAAAAGAAGCATCCTGTCGGGTGGGGGGGAACTCCAGACACATTGTATACATATACATATATATAATGGTAACGTCTGCGAGCTCACTTGTCTTTCTTCCCCTGCTGAGACTTCGATCCACGGTTTCGGCCTTTGCCCTTGCCTGACCTACCACGACCAGTTGCACCTTGATCACAACCTGAAAAAGATTTCAAACAAATTTTGAATAATTTAAACTGTCGTGTATATTTACATTTTGCGTTGTGTATTGCCCCGCAAACAGAGGCCTAGCTCCTTAGTTAACTTGGACAGGTCGACCGGCCGAGGCTCCATCAAGGGTTGTGAAGTGTCAGAAACTGACGATGTGAAACTCTCACCTGTTGCCTGAGACGTGTTTTGTCTGTTGGGGTCGCTGACGCCTCTTTGACCTTCGAGCTTGCTGGATCCAGAAGGGTCCCCCTGGTTATCTCTGTCGTGGTCCTGCTGGCGAGTGTCACGAGTGTCATAGCTGTGTCCGCTTCCGGTCTCTTGGCTGTGAATATTTCTGCTGTACTCAGCTTTGCTGGAATCCTGGATATCCTTGTGATACCCTCCTTCGCTGATGTCTCGGCTGTCTTTGTTATGGCTCTGTCTCGCGGTGTCTAAGGTGTCTCTGCTCGTGTCTTGGCTACCCTTGTTCTGAGTCCGTCTGCTGGTGTCCTGGGCGTTTCTGTCATACTGCCATGAGCTGCTGGTGTCTTGGCTGTTTTTGTCATGCTGCCATGAGCTGCTGGTGTCTTGGATGTTTTTGTCATACTGCCACGACCTGCTGGTGTCTTGGCTGTTTTTGTCATACTGCCACGACCTGCTGGTGTCTTGGCTGTTTTTGTCATACTGCCATGAGCTGCTGGTGTCTTGGCTGTTTTTGTCATACTGCCACGACCTGCTGGTGTCTTGGGTACCTTTGTTCTCCTGTCCTCTGCTGGTTTCTTGCCTGCTGTTACCTCCCCATTGTTCTGTGTTAGCGTCCTCTCCGCTGTTATTTCCCCACTTGCGTCTGATGTGTTGAGAGGATTTCTTTTGGGCTGAAACAGGCAGGGTGTCCGAGTTCCACATCCTCCTGAACGTTTCCTGGATGGTGCTAACCATCGGATCTCTGACGTCCACAAAGTGAATCTGCTGCAAGCTAGTCTTCCCGCCGTATTCACGTTCGAACTGATGTACTGCGTTCATGTACATCTCCGCACATAACTCTTCCGGCACTCCGAAAATCGCTGGAAAGAAAACAGAAATAGAATTAGACCTGTCTATCTAACAATCACAAAATGAAGACCTCAATAAAAAATAAACACAATTAAGCAGTAACCTGTCCAACCAAGCAAATGTGAAATCTATTACAAACAGCTATTTAACCTAAACAATTCTCCTAAACAACATTAGTTTTGGCCTGTTCTGTTTGTGTTCTGTTTATTATTTCTTCATCCGGAAAAGGTAATACCAATTCTTCTTAAAGTATTCTACTGTGAACGTTAACTGTGTAAATTTGACTTTCAGTGTAAGCGTACAAGAACACATCTGTGCGAATTAAGTCCTTTTAGACCCGAGAAGTTTGCTAACCAGAACTTATAGAGCTGATTGCGATGGAGTTAAGCTTCAGGCTGTGGGCTTTATTCAGGCAGTTGAAGACTGTCATCTGTAGGTCCCGCGTGCACTTGTCCTTGTCCTTGTAATCGTACCAGCACGGCCCCACGGCGTGCAGCACCATCTTAGAGGGCAAGCTTCCTGCTGTCGTTGGCAGCACTTCCGTCACCTCAAGGGCGCCAAACCTGTCGACGAATTCGCTCCCTTCCTCGTCCAGCACGCGCCCTGCGGCTCGGCTGATCGCTGCTGCCACGCCTCCTCCGTGCATCAGACGACCGTTCGCGGCGTTGACGATAGCATCGACGACGAGTTTAGTGATGTCAGTCTTGTAGACGAATACCTCCATGCCCGAGCGGGTGCGGAATTGCCCGTCTTCCCCAGCTTCGGGCATGGATGGGCCATCACTCCGGTCGCCGATTGCGGGCCTTGACTTACTAATGGCGGCGCGGATCTCTCCTGTGACCTTCGTCAGGGATTCTTGATCGAACGAAAAAACAGCCACCCTGTCTTCAGACAGCAGCGGCTTTATGTACGTCTTGCTTTCTTTTGACGGATTTCTGACAGTCTTCCAAACCTCATCCCACTCACCATTTCTGACTGATATGTCTTCCTGCAAAAGTGTTTGTAACTGCGATAAAACTCGTATTTTCATTGTTCTTTCGTTTTCATCCAAGAGGGTCACCTCCGCAAAATTCTCCCCCGCCAGATACTGCAGTGCTTCAAGCTCAAGAAGAAAATCACCAATCTCTTTGCGGTCCAGCTGGCGAGCTGTTGCGTTTTCTTCCACATCGCCCGCTGTATTCCGTATGGTTTTTACTGTGGGTGTTATTACGCTTGGCAGGTCTCCGGGCTCAGCTCGACTCTCAAGGGATTCTTCGCTCGAGGTGAACTGAGGTTCACAAGATGTGGCAACAGATGTCCTGTCTAATGTTTCTTCACCTGTTCCTTCCAAGAGGCCCCTTGAGGCAGTCAACGTACAATGACTATGGTCCTGCGAAACAAGAAAAATGAAGAAACTAAATTTAACCCGTGTATCAAAACGAAGGTTTCTAAAGGCCAAAAATGTTTGCAGTTTTTTATGTTTGATATATAATACTATACAGCACCAATATATACAAAAGTTAGCATGAATATTAGCCAAGGGTAAGACTAAAAGCGAAAACTGCTAGCTGAACGCATGGCGGCGTAAAGAGGTGTGTGCGTGTGTGTAGGGTATGGAGCCTGCGAATGTGTGCCTCCTTATATTGTGTGTGCGTGCGTGCATGCGTGTGCATGTGTGTGCCCGCTCACCCGCGCGCGCGCATATAAAAGCAGAAGAAACAGAAAGAAAATTTCCACTGACCGTTCTTGCTGCCAAGGGGAGCTCACCCTTCTCTGGCCAATCGAGGGTGACGTAATGCGACACAGCGGCCATCACAGTTGCTTCCACTTTTCTGTGGTAAGCTAGCCTGAAAATGCAGCCACTTTCGTCAACCTCATACTCAACCGGCCCGGGAAACTGTTCTTGCAGCAAGAGAAGTTTCTGCAAGACATCATCTTTCACTTGGACAGGCAAGTTCAGAGTGTTGAACGCGCTCTGGAGAGCTCTGCTGACGTCATCAGGGTCACCTCGAGTGACAACGATGGTGCCGCTGGCTATGCTGTCGTTGTCGATCTCAATTCCGTTACTTTCTAGTTCTGCCGAAAGGTCCTCACGAGCCCGTTGTTGTCGAAGAAGCTTAACTATCACCTGCGGCAGTTCCACTGTTCCCCGTGTGCTGGCTGGGGACTGCGAGTGTGTGAGGACTTGTGGCGTAGACTTCGCGCCTTGGTCAGCTGCTGAGACAGACACAGCTTCTGAGGAGACCTGTGGGCTCAGCTCTGCATTTATATTAGGAGGCAAATGTCCCTCAGAAATAGAGGATTCACTTTGATGACCAGCCTTGAGAGGCCTTTTTTCACTAGTGATACAGGGAGTCCCCGCGTTGTTAGTAACGGAACTGAGATTTGGGGATCCAGGGTCGTAGGGTGAGACTTTCTCGATAGGCACTTCCTGTTTGGAGGGCGAATGTTTTGCCTGAATAGAGGCTTGCCCAGTCTCTCCAGTCCTACTCTCCGGCATTCTGGATTCAATAAATTGTTTGATGGTAGACACTTCATCAGCATCGCTGGACGTGACCAACAAGCTCTGCTTGTCTTGGCTGAGATGACAAGAGGCCTTTAAGCCATGGTGCTCTGACCTCACATCCTGTAGAATCGCTTCTGATAACAGGCCAGTCTCTAAAACAGCTGAATGGATTTTATTTTTGTCATGTATCAATGCTTTTACTTCTCGCATCCATTTCGTACTTTCTGTGGAGGAAAGTGATGTTTTATTTTCCACAATCACTACCCTCATGTTGAGATGTTCAAGCAATAGCGTTGTGCTTTTGCGCAAAGTAAGTTTTATTTGTTCAAACTTCCCTTCTTTCTCAAGCTGGTCAGCAAAAATAAGTTGGTCGTCTTGCTTGTCCGTGCTACCTTTTCGAGTCGAATATTCAAAGCGCAGCTTGCACAGTTTGCTTGTAGGGAACATGGCCGCTAAATTTAGTTTGCTTCGTACATCCGTTTCGATCTTGCTGGTTCCCGCCATTTTGGTACAGTATTGTTTCCGATGAGCAATATCACGATAACAGTTACTGTGATGTTATTAAACCGTTAAAGCTGTTCTGCCTCGTTCAGTTACAATTTAATACCTTTGATAAAGAGCTTCTTGTCTGACTATATTGACAAAAATATTAAATCATAGGTGTGAAGTCTTCAAATGTAGATGACATCACTAGCTTTGACCACTGGTATTATACAATGTAAGTACAAAATCCTGCGTGACGAGATTTCACGCGACTGTATAGTAAGAAGATCAACCCCGATTGACGTACTAATCAATACATAAACGTAAGTAAAGCGTTATGAACTGATAAAGCATCAGTCCAGCTTTCTTCTACAGAACGTGTTCTGTGCACATGAACGGAGGGCGTTGAGAAGTTCGAAAAATTCCTTGGCTGGAGAAATTGTTCACCTTCTCGACAGGTTCTCTGAATCAGATTAAGTGGCGCTTGCAAGCTTTAGTAAGACGTGCACGTTCTGGAACGAAAAAGAGGAAACATGTTAACAATAGTTATTGAGCAATCTAAATCACTTTAGGGAGAAATATTCCACAGCAAGAAATTCAATCCCCCCAAAATTGTTTCGAACATTTGTCTCAGCTATTATTTCAAAGATTCAACACGTCTAACATACGAAATTACGTATGCACTAAAACAACACTTTGATTTGGCTTGAAACTGCATCAGTCGAATACAGGACTTGCATGGTTCCCGACTGTAGATGTCTTGATGTATACACAGCATCACAATTTCTTGCCGAAGATTTATTTCTTAGTGTTTACACCTTTAGTATACTGAAAAGACTTCTGCAATTAGATGTCACACCTACACACTCACTCCTCAAAACCTTTCCCAGAAACAAGTTAGGTGAAAACGAAAGTAAAGAATAATTCGCTTTCTACTAAATGAGTTTACGGCAATCTTCAGGGGTAAAGTCTTGTTTTCTCGGAAAATTTTCACACCTTTCGATCGATTACACAGGTGTACAGCATGCGACCCATACAGTTCTACAGCATGTGGACTCGTGGACTGATCTATATACTTCTGCGGCACGCACATACGGGTGTCCGTGAGCGCGTGTACGTGTGTTTAGGTAAACTGAGATCCGGGTAAAAGAGGGTAAGGTAGAATACGAGCTGCACCTATTAAAGAAATGTTTGAATTTAGAACTGTATGACTACCCCCCCCCCTCTCCACGTCACCCATTCACAGCAGCAAGTCTTCTGTGCGCGGTCTTCAATGACGCTGCACCACTCGGGTCACCGACACTGTTTTTATTCACCTCGGTTCAAGTCCGAGTTATCTTCAGCTCACTAATAAGCATTTATAAAGCGCCAAATCTTTATTTCTCGACCCACTCGCTCGTCTGTACGCGCACACACAACGCTAAGACACGCTCGCACGTAGACACTGGTACACGTAAAGCTCCTCCAGAGTAGGCGCAGACGGGCGGGATGAAATATATTATGGGAGAGAAACAAATTAGGTTCTTAGACTTGTGAAAGAAGAAAGGGTAACTTGCGGACGGAGAGATCGAGGCAGCCTGTTCCAGGTGAGTGGGCCGAAGACGGAAAAAGGTCACGGACCAAAGGTGCTGAGCTTGGCGCGAGCAAAGATCTGTGTACTGTCGTGGATGCGAGGAACACGAAGACAGCTGCAGACGGGGTTTGAAGCAAAACAGGGACTGCGAGAGGGTGAGTAGATCTGAAGCGAGTTGGATAGGCAGGCGGGAGTAGAGTCAAACAGGGACTGCGAGAGGGTGCATGAGTAGATCTGAAGCGAGTTGGATAGGCAGGCGGGAGTAGAGTCGGAGATTGCGCGCCTTTGTAGCAGAATACGGTTTGAGACAGGAAACCAGTCAAAGGAAGCAAGTCGAAAAGGTTACATTGCACGAAGCTAAACACGTTCTCATGTCCTGAAATCTAATTATCTCTCTCTCTCTCTCAGTATATACATTCGCCATACCCAGGCCTCCTGCACTGCATTGTTAGAGCTTACAGACATCAAAAGTTTGGATGTTGATGCATGAAAAAGAAAATGGAATACATGCAATGCATGATGGATGCTAACGCAGCGCGGCCCATCAGCTGTTTACAACCACGCCGATGCACTCGTGAGCAACACCAAATACAGTAAATTTCAAACTGTACTGAAGTTACAAAAAGAAAGCGAATAAACTTTTTAAAAATAACATCCTGCTTCAAAATAGGAACAGTACGTATGCATAGCCAGGACAGTTAATATATGTCCAGTACTCACAATTATATAAGACCTCCACACTCACCCAGATTGAGAGAAAACAGTTCGAAAATAAGGTTGACAAAGTCTAAAATAAAACCGAAAGTAGAAAATGCAAAGCCAGCTTTCTCAGAACTTTGCTTTTCTAGTTTCACTCATGATGTTATTGATTAGATCTTCATTGTGTGCAATTGTGTGGTACATGATTTGTTTCAGCAGATATGCTGCCTTCACATGAAAATATAGGCCTACCAAAAGGACTTATATAAGAAACATTAGACATAGAATTTAACTGACCGTTTTTTTTCCCGCGAGACACGTTAATATTCGGTAAGACCCATCACGAGGGCGTCTGTACGGGAACTAATTTACTCTTCCCAGTTCGAGAAAGCTGATCGATCGGGGGCATTTTTTTGTAAAAAAAAAATAATAATCATAAAGTTTACTTATTTGTCTTACCTTGGTATGTACGACTGACCGCGGGTCGATTCTGCGCTATATAGAACAACGGTACAAGTACACGTCCCCTTCGTTGCAGACGCTCCTCGACTGTGTGCATTATCTTATGCTACTGGTACGTGATCCTTAATTGTCAGTCACTCTACGTAGCGTCTAATAATAGTACACTGTACAGGAAGAAGTGGGTATGGGGAAGAGAAACATTCACCTATAC
This sequence comes from Lanistes nyassanus, assembly GCA_004794575.1. NCBI lineage: Eukaryota > Metazoa > Mollusca > Gastropoda > Architaenioglossa > Ampullariidae > Lanistes > Lanistes nyassanus. The sequence goes on along the minus strand of SMGT01000991.1, from coordinate 262 downwards.
TGGAGTGAGAAAAATCAATTTTACACTCTCCAGGTGCATCTGTATGGCTATTATGAAACGATACCAATCGGATTGCGGCGGACGCCATTTTGCACAATTTTTATAGATCTTAAAGAACACAGTTTCACAATGGAGACAAAACGTGAGCAAAACTGTTATTCTTTATAAATGACGTGTGTGCGTGTTATTGTATGACGAGCTATATAAATTTAAAACAAGGGAACTGGACCAAGCTAAGACATGATACAGACAAAGACAATCT
>SMGT01000990.1:11714-27831 GCA_004794575.1 Lanistes nyassanus | reverse complement strand
GCAGTGACGAGTTCCAGATGCAAAGGGAAGGACTCCTTCCATTTTAAATACTTAGGGCAGGCCTGAGCCCTTCGATAGAGTCACGTGACTTTTCATATGTAATCGTCGATTACGTGACTTTTTAAAAAAACTTCACACTTTGAGAAACATTTTCAAAATATGTTTGTCAATGAACTCCTTTTGTCGGGTATGTATTGATGCCCAGTTTCCAATTATAACTTTTGTGTAGCATTACATCAACATTTTTTGTCATGGAATAGTTACTGAAAATGTATTGATAAGGCAAATTGCTTACGTAAATGTAAACGGAATTTGTCTTGGAGTCTAATCTTATTTCAGATGCTAGCTTGACGATGTTAATATATCCGTTCCAAAATGACCAGAAAGGACGTGCCTCATATGCTTTTTTTAAATACAAAAGAAAAAATGTCGTTAGCTATGATCTATGTGTCTTTATGGAGATATGCATCTTGTCAATAGAAATATCCTGTGCAGACGTCATTCTGTTAATGTGAGTTGTAAAAAGATTTTTTCGAGATATATCCAGTCCACAGCCTGGTGTTACAGATCTCTTGACGAATTAACTGGAATAACATGAATTAAAGTTTCATTATATTAGATGAATGTTTTGTTTTTTACTTGTATAGACGGAGTGGATCGTCATAGTTGTTGACCTTTCTCTATCTGTCAAACCTATATATTGATACCTGTATCTATCGACCAGAGTACTGTCGACTATGAACCACATCATAGAAAACCAGTTGTAACCTGTTTTAACGGAATATTGCTGCCAGGAAAGGAGAGGTAAAGATGAACCAACTGAATGTTTTGAAATAATGAAAGCGAAAGAAGGACCCCCTCCCCCAACCCCGAACTATCCGCAATCGGCAGTTTCACATGACCATAAAAGTGGCACAAGCGATGTTCGGGATAATAAAAATCTCAGCTGCTAATCAGAGTATGCGCTTTATCAGTAATATTATCTCGCCGAAAAAAATGATCATTATAATATATGCTATAGAAAAGAGCGTATGTCTTCAATAATTATTCACTGACTCAGGGTTGGGTTGTATGAGCAGTTTTTTCTTTCCTTCCGATCATTAGAGCGGTCGTAAGCCGTTCGCCGTTTATTTTACGCTCATCTTTACGCGTGGACAGGAGGTACGCACGGCCATCCCTGCACTGAAATTGAAGAACAGGATTTTCAATGTCCTTTCCAATGGTAAAATGGCAAAAAAAACTTTCTTGGCTCCGTTCCTTCAATCAGGACGCAACCATCCAATTTTAGTGAGTTTTCAAGCGAAGGTTTTCCGTAGGTTGGTTCAGATTCCACGTCTAAAGCCCGTGACACAAGCAGAACAAGTGGGGGGAGGGGGGCAGAAATACCTGTTTCTTATCCGCTCTGACTAGCTCTTCACGACCCATTCCTGTGTCCTTTATGGTTTCCTGGTAGTCCATGTTCCTTTCTTGCACATCTACAAACTCTAGAGAAATACTTTTTTCTGTTTTCATCCTTATTTCCTTATGCTGCCCATCACCTGATTCGGCGTTAGTTTTTTGAGAAACTTCTGAAGACAGCTGTACAGTTTTCCTCTTGGCAGCAACTCGATCGCTTAAGCAATTTTCCTGTTTCCCTTGTAATCATCCACCCAGATGTTTTCTGCCAATATCTCGAGTTAACGCGGACTAACTCATTTTAGTTTTAATAAAATATTTAGAAAACGCACACACTGACAGAAAAAATCTGTAAGTTCTCCTTTGAAAACAAGTTTAAAACTGAGTGCACTTTCAAAGACGGGGCCTCTACAGGAATGTACACAGTATAAATATAAGTTTACATCTGAATGTTGTGCACGCAGGGTGTTTGATAGTTTTCAAACGATAACCTATAACTTCGATGCAGTTTATGTTTGTACAATGAAAGTAATAATACCAGTGATTATAAAGGACACAGAACTGTAGGATGATGAAAGTTAAAAAGCCTGCATGCATTTATGGTTAATTCAACATACGGGTGGGTTGTGTCAATAATAAATTTACCTAGCTAAACTAATTTTAAAATCATTTACAAATTTTAAAATTGTTTAATAATTGATGCCGGTAAGTACAGGGAAGCAAATAAGCATACCATTTTACTTCCGACAGTACAGGCTGGCATGTATCGCCACACTTTTAGATCTAAAAGGCCTACTTTCATCACACGGCTGTGTGGTCTAAGGGGAATAACTCATTTTAACGTCGTTTTGAAGCAGACGGTAAATGTAAAGTCGTTTCAAAGAGGCAACAAATTGGTAGTTAGCAAAGATGGCGTGTGCGAAGAAACGACTAAACCCAAAAATGAGAAAATGTTATCATTTCTGTGGATAAACTGGGCCAAAGTATCGAAAGATTACAGAAGTGTTCAGAAGAAACCACACCGAATGACTTGTAATTTCAAATTTGTATTGCCAGGCTTCTAAAACGCATTTATGAAACGGGATGCGAGGCAAATCGTGCAAAAGCCGGGCGACATGCCAGTCAGAGTGACTGCCCGTGGTGAAAGAAGACTGTCGAACATTTTAAGGAGCGACAGACTGGAGACCTTATGCGACACGACAGCAACCTTCAACCACGGAAAAGAGGCATTCAAGGTGTGTTAACAACGAACAGTTCAGACAACTTAGCACCAGCTGGGATTGGGATACTGCAACAGGATTGTGGGGAAAAAAACTTTAGTCATTTTTTGGATCAACCGCAAACGCAGAATGGATACAGAGGTGCAGATCTAAACCTCATTGGACGGTAAAAAAAATTCTCTTTTTTGACGAAATGATGGTTATTTTGCAAGGGGACAACGGATATATAAAAGTGTGGAGACGTGTTCGGTGGACTAAAATGTACATCCAAGTTCTGTACATCCAAGTTCTGGACAGCCAGTTTTGGCCATCTGTATGCAAATAGTTTGGTGCGAATCGATGGATGCTGCAAGAAGACAATGCTGCTGTACACAAGTCACGCTTGACGGTACAGTGGAACGCACAAAACAATAGACCCGTGCTTAAAATTCTGAACAGTTTCCCGATCTTAACATCGTCGAAAACGTTTGGCTTGTGCTGAAAAGACAAGTTGAAAAGTCATGTCGTCCACACAGTGGGGGACCTGAAGCGAGAGCTGTTGAGTGCCTGGGAACGTGTCCCATCATTTTCCATCAGTCTCCTGTACGATTCGCTACCACGAGGTCTACGTGAAGTTGTAATTCGGAGAGACACATCACCAGATATTAGACATCTGTGAAGTTTGTGGAAGGTAGGAGAAGAAAATTAATAAAATGAAGATGAGCTCATTAGGGATATGCTACAAGTCTCCCCTCACCCATCCCCACCACCAAGAGAAAAGACAAACAACTGGTTGTTCTGGGGACAGAGGTACACAAATCACGGATAGGACCCATTAGCTGAAAACGACATAAACACGGCTACAAGAAACAAAGCTCTGTGTGACCTCGTCATGCAGTAAGCCCCAGATAATGTTGTGGATTACTATAAAATAAGTAGTTAGAACGTTTTCAAAATGAAATATCTCACAAGCCTTTGAGAAATTATGTTTTGATACTGAATCATAGATACATTTCTCATGATACAGATGAATTTACTGCAGCATAATTATTATTCCTGAGCAATCTGCAAACTGGGTTTCCTACAAAAACTTCCGATTACACAAATCGCTAGCATATCATTTCGTCATGACGATTCTCAGTAAAGAGATCCGCCACCCCCCTCCAATTTGTTCGGAGCGGGTTCCCTAGGGGCACGAAGAAACTGAAGGAGACTTAATTTAGCAGTTATGCATGTGAACGGGTCTTACCAACATTTTTCCAAACAAAATTGTCTGGGGTAACATGCATGAGCGTTCCTATCTGCACTTCCAGTCACAAGTGTGTTCGTAAGGTGCATTCATCATGTGTATTTTATGTTCACCTTTACCGTTGTTACATATAAACAGGAGATATGAACGCTCATGAAAGTCAGCCCTGTAGGTAATGAGCGAGGGCCTTGTGAAGCGGCACCCCCCCCCCCCACCACCACACACACACCCCTCCGTTTTGTGAGACCTGGAATCTGTTTCAAAGCAGCCATGTATATATGTGAGATCCCTTAAAAATTAAACATGTAAACAAACATTGGAACGGCACCTGTAATGTATCTGTTTAATCGCTGTAGAGGTGTCTACCTACCTCCAACCAGACAGCTATTTTCAGCAACCTTTCATGTTCATATGGGCCAAATGGTCTGCAAAAACTGAAATTAGTTGTTTATTTTTGATGCGCACAAGCACTGAAACATACGCGCAAAAACAAGCACACGGGTGTCACATGTCACCCCTAGGCTATTACCTGTCACTCCTAGGTAAGCCTTTTAGCTCCTCCCTTTGTAAGCTAGCAGGGGAGAGATACGTCATCACCAGGTTAATCGCTCCGCCCTTTCTGAACACTTAGGTAGGGGTAATGCTACGCCATTGGTCATGGAAGCAGCCCTGCTCCCCCTAGTCTGGCTAGAACCGGTTTACTTGGTAGTGCGTCAGAACGCTTACTACATAAGGAGGTAAAAACGTTACACAGAGAGCGACACACAGATGGTCACCCAGAGAGCCCCAAGAGTACTGACACAGAATACAGAGAGGTACATGCACCTAGGAAGAGACCCAGTGAAGCAACCGCGTGCTAGCCTACGGACCTCAGTCTCCATCATGCCAAAAGGAAGACTCCAGCTCTCTTGCAGTTACGAGTGTATTTTGCCGACCGCCTCAACGGACTGAGACGGAAAGAGACCACTGGACGTGCCTTATAAGCAAGGTCTGCTCTTACCTTAAACTTATCTTAGAGTCGGGGACTCGCGTTGATGTAAGATAAGTGTTTTTATCCTGCTGGAGACAGGAGATGTCATAGCTAGTGATTGGGCAAGTGTGCCAGTAGACGGGACTGAGTGTAGCGGGGCTGGAGCAGTGGCGTAGCTTATTTTGTGGGTCGCTGAATAGCTGTTGGTACGGTAGTGACCAGAGTTGGTGCTCTGTAACGGTCGCTTCTCGTATCTGTGTACTGCAGTAAAATAGTGACCAGAGTTGGTGCTCTGTTGTAGGTCACGTGTCGCATTGGTGTATTGCAGTAAAGCTGTTGGTACGGTAGTGACCAGAGTTGGTGCTATGTAACGGTCGCTTCTCGTATCTGTCTACTGCGGTAAAATAGTGACCAGAGTTGGTGCTCTGTTGTCGGTCACGTGTCGCATTGGTGTACTACAGTAAAGCTGTTGGTACAGTAGTGACCAGAGTTGGTGCTCTGTAACGGTCGCTTCTCGTATTTGTGTACTGCGGTAAAATAGTTGTTTCAATAGTGACAAGAGTAGGTGCTCTTTGGTGGTCACTTATTGATTCAGTTTGATAGCTTTGTTATTGTGTATCGCAGAAGTTGTTGTTGCAGTGGTGACAAGAGTAGGAGCTCTATTGTCGGTCACTCATTGTACGTGTGTATTGAGCGGGATCATAGGCCGGTTTGGCAGTTTGGTTTCCCTCTTGCATTGATTTGATTATTTCCTTTGTCTGTTGCACGTGGTATGACGTCATCAGGCAGCGTCTTACCCTAGACACGAGCACGGTGATTCTTTGTAAATACTTTGTAGATATTTGATGTTGTCGAGCCAGTTAGTGTTTTGAAATATATGCTGAATAACAGTTCGCTGCAGTTGAGTGTTTTACGAGGGTGGGGGCTCTTGAGCTAGTAGTGTTTTGCCTGTGAGACTGAGCGAGCATGTCGAAGTATGAGAATCTTCTCCCTCGGTAGATTTCTCTGGTTATTCACATTATTTCATAGCGTCGTCATCCTTTGGTGTAGAGACCATTGACCTGAATCAGTAAAGGTTTTGGTGACGATTGCTAAATTAAATCTACATTTACGAGATCGCCATAAAAATTGACCAGTAATTCTGGAAAGTCGAAGTCCAATAAAATAAGGTACCCGCCCGCACGGGACAACGGGAACACACGCACTCACGTTTTCACGCACGCGGAACCACACGCGCGCGCGTGCGCGCCCACACCCAAGAGAATAAAACTGTTTTTCGCACTTGCATTCGTTGGCACCTTGTTTCTTTCGTAATTTCTTTTCTTTTTTTTCTTTTTTCTTTCTTTTTTTCTCACATTTAATCATTTGCAACTTACACAATCAGGTGTCACAATCCTCTAAACAAGACGTAACACTGGCCCTTGTTTGGTCGACACCAATCTATCCCTTCCTCGTGGCTAACCCGGCGTAACCAAATGAAAATTGACTATGAGGTGCCAACTATACGTGTGTGCATTTGGCTCGACAGTCTAAAAACAAACAGTTCAATCTGTATCATCACCACTGACAGCACATTTTACTTGAAAGCAACATCATAAATATTCTTGAAGGTTAATTAATTTCAAACCTCCGTGTTTACTCAATTCTGGCACCTATTATTGTAAATCAGAATTACTCATAGGCAGTACATGTAGTTACAATGTGAGTTTTAGCCAGTCCGATCCCATGTTATGAACATTCCACAATAACACAATAATAATGTCACAATAATATTCCTTAATTGGAGGGAGAACTAGTTTGTATTTAGCCTGGTGACGTAATTGTACGATCAGGTAAGCGTTCTGTGGACGTCCCCTGGATGCTGTCCCTCAAAGAAAGTAAGGAAAGAATAAATCAAAAAAGAAAAGAATAAAGAACAAATGAAAGATCAAACGAACGACGAAGAAAGAAAAAAAAAAGAAAGGACAAAATAAAGAAAAAATAGAACAAACGAAAGAACGAAGGAAAGAAAGTAAGAAAGAAAAAAGAACAAAAGAAAGAAACGAACAATAGAAAGAACGACAGAAAGAAAAAGAAAAAAAAACTTTCACATCTCCAGGCACGCGAACACGTACTTAAACACACACACACATGACTTCACACAGATAGCTGGAGACAAACACTTCTTTTATTATCAACGCTTGTGGTATTGTGTATGTGCAATGGCTAAATTCCATCTAAAGAAGAGGGAAACTTGGGGAGCATGTCAGTCAGATTTGACACCATCCTTTTAGAGCGTACGAAATGGGATTTCTAGCCCCTTGTCCACCGTTTCCTAGACACAAAAATGTTTGTTCTTTTTATATGAGTAGGACGGATTGGTATCGCTTGTTGACAATCTAGTAGAAGATTTTTCCTGATCGATTGAGACTTCAGTGGACTGTCCTCCCATCTCTGCGCGTGTTTCTCCATCCGGGCATCTACATCTGGGGGACGTCCTGACATTCTTCTTGCTGAATGATGTCTCCGTTGGGTCCCGTTGTGTTTGGGCTCTGCATATGCTACTATGGTATGCTAGGAATTGAGAAGGTATTGGAGACCATGACGCACTGCTTTCTGCAACGACATCTCATCACCTTCCACCCCCCATCCCCGTACCGCTGGTTCGCTTGCATCTGGTAAACGTCGTACTCTCGACTCATCACAACTTGATCTTGAATGCGGCCTTGATAGTCTTCATCGAGTGTCGCGTTCTGCTGGGCCCAAAGGTGAGGAGAGGGGCTGCTCTGAGAGGTTTGCAGGTAATTATTGTTGGATTGACTTGTCAGATTTTATCTTGAAGAAGTTCTTGATAGCCCAAGTGTTGGTCGACTGTCTGATGGTCGTGGCCCCAAAGCACACGGGAGGGACAGCTGTGAGAAGTTTCCGCTTGGTCGACGTGAGCGGAACTGCACTTGCTGCTCCAGTCTTCGTACTCAAGATCCAGCTCGTCCGAGTACCCCTGAAGCTGCTTTTTCAGCTGCAAGCTTAGGATGTGGGCGTTTTCCCAGCCGCTGTCAAGATCCTCTTTACTCTGCGGGCCCCAAACTTTGTCATACAGACCCAGGACTCCCCAACACTGCTGGCCGTCTGTCTCACCGCAGCTGAGAATTTCCGCGGTTTTCTGCTGACCTCTCAGATCGGCATCCTGCTTGGCGCTCCCTGAGTGCAAGTGAGAACTGTTTTTGTTGCAAGTGCTGTAGTCATAGGCTGAGGCATCGCTGACGCTATGTGTGTCGGTGGAGTTAGGAGCGCCAACGTCTGATGACATCCGTCGCATTTCTTCAACGTCATCATCATAGAGGTATTCACGGGCCAGCTTTTGGATGATTTCATACGTCGCTTCCTCTAGCAGTAGCTCGTTGCTGTGCGTGGTAACTCTGATCTCTGAACCAGTAGATGTACTGGAACTGGAAAAGAGAGCGTTCTGTTGCCAAGAATCAGTTGTACTCAACGTCGTCATATTGAGACCAGAGGTCTCAGAATTCCAGGACGAAACTGCGTTGTGATTCGGCTGGTGAAGACCAGAGAAAGGTGTTTGGGAATACCAAGATCCTGGGAATACCAAGAAGCCAGAGAAGTGAGTGGTGGAATGCACGGACTTTTCGCTGGATTTTGCCTCTCGGAGAGTAGAGCAAAATCTGTTACATCCCAAAGACCCTGTGGTCCATGTCGACGTGCCGAGACCGGAGGACTGAGTGCTAGCCTGGCAGGACTGTCCGCTCCATTTGGCTTCGAGAGGAGAGGAAGATGTGCTGCATGTCGGCTTTCGGAGACCAGAGGGCAGAGTAGCTGATTTGGAAGAGTTTTCGTTGCAGACAGGCACCTCAAGAGTGTCATCGTCGAAGAGAAAGCTAAATATTTTTGTTCTTAGCGCCCTTTTTAAGTTGAATGGCTTCACTACAATTCTGTTTCCATTGACGATATGTGTTTGTGTCGAGAGCGCGTGAAGAACCGAGGAAGGATCTCTGAACGTGACGAAGCTGACACGACCTCTTCTAGATCGGAGGTTGATAGGGGGCACACAGTCGGTTAACTCCCCGAACATCTTAAAGTATTTGCGAAGTGATGCTTCCTTAATGTTCCAGCTCAGCCCTCCAACAAAAATTCTTCTGTTGTCTTTAGTTGTGGTCACAAGGTTGTTGTTTTGATGTTGGTCCACTAGAGAGGAATAGAAATGTATGCCGTGTGAATTCATGAAAAGAAGCAAGTACAGTACATACATATCCAGTATTTTCGCTCGGCTTTACATAGGTGATTATGTACTTCATATTTATATTCATTATTTAAACATATTTTTGTGGTTGTTTCCCTGCTTTATGCCGAAACCCTTACTAAAGCAACATCTCTGCAAGAAGACGATATTGGTGACAAAACGAAAAATACGCTAGGTGTCGCCACATCCCGAAACTAGGCAACAGCCTGCAGACGATTCCGATATAATTTGGGTCTACTGGAGATGCTTTATGAACACACCTATGATAATTCTTATAGTTTGAATTTCATCTGAGGACGTGTACTTGTGGCAGTTAAACATTAGAAAAGAATGTAGCAAAATATACCAAACATTTCCGTATTTGTTAATCGTTGAAGTTGTCAGAAAGCCATCATCGGCAAACAAAAATGTAGGAAAACTGCTTAAATAAAGATGTGTAGGAAGGGCGATATAAGAAAGAAAACCATTACAACCCATAGGAACATAGTGATCTCAAATGACAAATTAATAAAAATAAATAAAAAGGGTACTCGCACGACTTCGGACATGCTCTACCCCCACCCACTGTAGGCCGCGCAGGCAAAAAGTACGTCCGTTTGCATCGCAACTACAGTATTGACTACAAGGTTATATAACTGCTATGAGAAATGTGATCCCTTTATATTTGAATATAGAGAGAGTATAATGTTGGGATTACTGATTAAAACAAATTCACATTGCTAGTGGTTTACTACACTGCATAACTACTCGCTTTTTACAAGACAGACTTGAGAATTAACTATAATACATTAATGACATGAGAATTAACTATAATACCTCAATGATTCGTAATTTAAATGTGGACATTAAACTATTTATTTGAAAAGAGAAGCCTACAGTTATGTCAAGTCAACGATAGTTTAGTCGATTCGATTAAAGAACGCGGGTAGACTTACTTTTGGAAGAGTACATCTCGATGACGAAGCGAGGAAATAGCTGAAAATTGACAGCAAAGAACGCCGAACTTACACCGTCAGATTGAACGACCAGAAAGTCCTGGATGCACAAAAAAACTCCCTTCGTTTTAACCCCTTAGGGTCACCGCTTGAGTAAACACTAAACACTTGAGAACCAATCAAAAATAAGATCGTCAATAGCGGCGATTGATGCCAACTGAGCGGAGGTAGACTGTGAAGGGCTGTTGCAACGGAACGCAAACGAGGCGTGACTGTGAACCGTTGAGATTGGCGGTCATGCCTTTGACGACCTGACGAGTGTGTCGATGGCTGTTAGATGTAATTTACCTGTATTGTTCGCTGGTCATCGCTGGACCTCTCGCTGTTGAAGGTGTTATATAATGTAGTGGACGACATTTCCTGTCTTTAACTATTGATCTTTTCTCAAGTCAAATAAGTTTTGCACAACGGATTTGATAGTTTCAATTCTTTCTTTCTCTTTTTCTTTCTTTCTTTCCATCGTACTGTGAATATAAAAACAATTGAATCAGCACCATATTTGCACACGACTCTGAATAGATGTGTTTAGAATGCATTGGTAAAATTTACACTTGATTTTTAAGGAATTTTAAAGCAGAAACATATGTGACCAGTGGCGTTATGAATGTTTGTCGCTTGTGTCAAACATGTGTCGAAGACGAGGTGGATTTTGTTTGTGTTGCTCGACTCTAGGACCTCTGAGAAACGATCTTATTCCTGTGAAATTTAGCAGATGTCCAAAAAGGTTTAAGCTTGTGTTTTTTTGTTTTTGTTTTCTTTCTTGAAGTCTTTTCTCAATGATCAGTACATTTGGTCATGCACAGGAAATACTCCTGAGCGCGGTGACCCCTGAGGGTAGGGTTAGAGTTAGGTTAGGTCGTCCATCCGATCGTCTCCACAATTAAACAACTGAGCTGTGTTCACGAACTAAATTAGAACAGACTCGAACGGTCGTCGATGCTAATCTTAAGCTCCCTGCGGGCCACATCACCATTAACCAAAGTGACAACAGGCAAGCGACAGGGGCTCCTCGGCAGTGACGTAATTACAACCCAGCGTTGAATGGGTGCGAGATGGGCTGTTGAGTGACGCCATAGGGGTGGGGGTAGGTGAGGATGCCAGCTGAGCGCAGGTAGACTGTGAAGGGCTGTTGCAGCCGAACGCTAACAAGGCGTGACTGTCACACCTTGAGATTGGCGGTCACGCCTTTGACGACCTGACGAGTGTGTCGATGGCTGTTAGTTGTAATTTACCTGTATTGTTCGCTGGTCATCGCTGGACCTCTCTCTGTTGAAGGTGTTATATAATGTATTTGATAATGTTTCCTGTCTTTAACTGTCGATCTTTCCTCAAGTCAAATGAGTAGAACACAACAGATTCAATATTTCCCGATATTTCGATGTTTTTTTTCTTTCTTTCTTCCGTTTCTTACCGTGGAATGTCCATATGGTCATTCTGATGAAACGCGTTTGTCCGCTTTGTGACCACTTGCGGAAGCAGTACATCCCTATGAAGTTTTACTGATATTCTTCCATGTTTCGCTTCTCTGTGCTCATGGCCGATAGCAGTCCAAGAGTCACAAGAAGCTGTCTTATTTCCTGTATAAGGCATTACAACGGACAGAGGCAGATATACTTAGACAACCACCTCTGCAAGCTCCTTAAGTTACATTTGTGTGTGTGTGTGTGCACGCGCGTGTGCACCTGTGTATTTTTGTCGTTTGATAGGCATGTATCGCTTTAACACATAACTGTGTATGGTATTGTCACCCCCTTGATATGGGCCGAAGGCCTAACCAATAAAATCGTTCGTTGGTTCGTTCATTGGTTCGTTGGTTCGTTTGTTCGTTGGTTCGTTGGTTGGTTGGTTGGTTCGTTTCTTTCCTTCTTTCTTTCTATCGTACTGAATATAAAACAACAATTGAATCAGCAGCATATTTGCACTTGAATATGAATATAAATGTTATGAATGCATTGGTAAAATTTGGACTTATTTTTTATGGAATTTTAGAGGAGAAACAGACATTTGACCAGTGGCGATATGAACGTTTGTCGCTTGTGTCAAACAGGTGTCGAAGACGAGGTGCATTTGTTTTGTGTTGTCCTACTCTAGGACCTCTGAGAAAGGACCTTATTCCTGTTACATTTAGCAGGTTCCCAACAAGTTTTAAGCTTCTTTTTTTGGAAGTTGTTGAAACATATAAGTGCATAAAAAATGGTTGCTATGCGGATATATTGGTTTGTTTAAAACATTTCGCTCATTTACTCACTTTACTTATTCACGCTGTACAAACTTCTCTCTTCCTAAAGGGTCCTTGTCCTCATTGGAATAAAATTACGTTTCTTTTCTTTCTTTCCTTTTCCTTCCTTTCTTTCTTACATTCTCTCCTCGATGATCATTACATTTGCCCATAAACAGGAAATACTTGTTTTGAATTGAGATCGCAGAATTTTATGACACTTATTTCATCTGCTACTATTTTAAAGTTATTATCAAGTGTTTCAGTTGATGCTTTACTTGATATTTTGTTATTTTACTTTCTTTTCTGTATTTTTTAATAGCCACATAGTTCATTCCGCCGTCGCATATACCTGTCGGCTGTTCTTACTCATGACCGCGTTGACCCCTGAGGGTGAGGTTAGGGTTAGGGTTAGGTCGTCCATCCGATCGTCTCAACAATTAAACAAGTGTGCTGTGTTCACGAACTAAACTAGAGCATACAAGAACGGTCAACGATGCTAATCGTAAGCTCCCTGGAGTGCATGTCACCAGTAGCCAACAGTCTAGCGACAGGGCCTCCTCGGCATCGATTTAATTACAGCTGAGCGTTGAATAGGTGCGAGATCGGCTAGTTAGCGACGCGTTTGGGGTGGGGGTGGGGGATGAGGGTGTCACACCTTCGAGAAGGGCAGATGCCGAACGGAGCCTGGACGGGGGAGGGATGTGGGTGAATGGGCAGCGATTCACGAAGTCTTATTTCGCTAGTACAATCTCTTTCTCTCTAGCTCTCTCTCTCTCTCGTTAGAAGTGACTTTACACTATGCCTCTATTTGCAAATTCCTTAGTAGTTTGAAACATGCGATATTAAATTAAAGCCTGACAGGAAAACATTGTACCCCCGACTTTACACTAACACCAATCCACGAAGTCGTTCCTGGTATTACAGTCTGCATAATGATACCGCTGCTGGTTACTACGTGTTGCATAATCATTAAGACCAAACACCACTCAGACCTTTATTCTTCACGTTTTACAGTTTGTTGTAGTAACAGACTTTTAAAAACGTATTATCTGAATTTTTTTAGCCTAATGCACACACGTTTAGTTCACCTCGCAGTCGGATAATACCTGCGGGAAGTCAAATTTCTGTTGGTTATTCAGGTTTAAGAATGAGCAAGGGGTATATCGTTGTCGATGAAGGAAAGGCCGGTGTTATGTCTTGTTTAGAGGATTGATACACTCTGTGTAAGGTGCGAAAGATTAAAAGTGTGAAAGAAGAGAAAGAAGAAAGAAATTGCAAAAGAAACGAGGTGCAAAAGAATGGAAGTGCGAAAAATGTCTTGAAACAGTTTTAGTTTCTGAGCGTGTGCGCGTGCGCTCTAGTGAAAACAGTAGTCCGTGTCTGTGTTTGAGGGGGCGATGGGGGGCGGAGGGGGTATGTTCGCGTGTGCTTGTTTTCGCGCGTGCTTGTACGTGCGTTTTTTGCGTTTGTATTCTCATATGCATCAGTGCAAGTGCGCATAAAACAAAAACTTTTCAGTTTGTGCGGGCCATGAGCCCATATAAACAGAAGAGGTTTGTAACGTTATGAATGTCAGGGCATCACAACTGGCAGTGTTACATAATGCCCATCTAATTGACGTAGAGGCCACGGGCACCACAAATGGCCATATAGCATTATGCAGAGGCACCACGAAGATACATACACCACTGGTTTCGTTCGTAGTCAATGGACCCGTGATCTCTGGCCGTAAAAGTTTTATTCAGCGATCAGTAGAATCTAAGTGGCGGGCCGGTTTACAACCTAGTAACTCTCCATGTCCCACAGACGATCAACTTCATCCGTCTGTATCTCTCTGACCAAGTATCTCTCCAAGTATCGATCCAAGTATCCAAGTAAAGTAGTTCTCTTGTTCTCCCTCTCTTTTCCTCACTAGAGTTTATATATCAGTGTTAAATGTCTACCGCTAACCTTTTCCAATCTGCATGTGTTGCTGTGGTGGGCAACTGCATGCTTGGTCACCCTAGTGGACGATGCATGGTTTGGAGTTAGGGCCCTTTTGTATATAGTTATTGAGTGCTGCGCGGATTAAAATGGTGTCTGACCTCTCAATTATGTCTGGCCTGCTAAGTGTTAAGTTCAGGCTCAGATCTGTCTTGGATGGATTGTTCTCTTCTAAGTTGTACTCTGTGCCCCTCACTAACCTACCTGCTACCTACTGCCTGGCACGCATATTGTTACAGGTTGTTGAAAATAGAAGTAGTTTGGTTGGGGGTGTAGACACCTCGGCAGTGATTAAACACATACATTACAGTGACCGTTCCACTGTTTGTTTACATGTTTTGTTTATAATCATAAGACATTCGCATATATACATGGCTACTTTGACACACATTACACCATGAAGGTTAAGACACAGCACTTTCACCATACAATCAGAAGGGTTGCGGTGGTGCACAATAAGATTGAACCGCCTGCGGAAAAATAATTATCTGGGATGAACTATTAAAGGTGACATAAATCTTCAGTACGCTCACTATTACATTGCTTTCAAAGAGGATCATCTAGGGTTTGAGAGAAAGGGAGAATGCCATTCCAAGGAAACTGATGACATCAAAGACATATTTCACAGGGAAGTTCAAACAATTTTACTTTGCCTACATAGTTTGTCATTACGAGTTCTGGGTGAAACACAAAATTAGCCCAACAATCAGCTCATTGTGAGATCTAAAAATGAGTGCTGTCGACTGTACTCATCATGACGAGCAAAGATAAGATCTTTTCGAGTTGCTTGCGGTGGATTCTACTGGAACTTTTTGAACTTCATGTGAGGAAGATGTCTTTAGTTGACAACAAGACTGACAGCATGCCCGCCACGATACAAGAACAGATGGACAGATCGCAAGAGCGGATGAAAAAAATGCAAGGAAGTGAACTTGGTGAGGTGGCGAAGGAGAACAGTGTACTGAAAGAGAAACTCAGGCTACTGGAGGATAAGGTGTGGAGATGGAGCGGAGTAGCAGAATAAAGTGATTTTTCACAGCGTTCCCCAGTCTCAGGGTAATAAAGAAACATGGAATGACTGTGAGAAAGCAGTCTACGGTGTGGTGGACACAACTGGACCCACAGAAGACGTGAAAATGCTTGTGCGCATGTGTGTGAGCGTGCATGCGTGTGTGTGTGTGTGTGTGCATGTTTGTTTATAATAATAAATGTGGATTTGTACCACGCGTGGAAAAATGTGAGATATAACAGCAACAGGGGCAGGGACACACACACACACACACACATACACACACACACACACACATATGCTTGCACGATTTGATCACATAACTAATTACGACGAATGAAAATCTGTGTAAAGTAAATACACAGTTCAAAGCAAGGATGAGTCTTCAAATAAACAAGTGTTTTCTGGATCATTTTTCATATGTACCATGTAATAAAAACTTCCAACACCAAAAGACCTGCATTTTCATGTTCACCTTCTCGGCATTCACCCAAAGAATTCACTTCCCCACAACATTCACCACTCGCGACTGCCTGTCTGCATTCACTTTCAATTTTCTCTGTTTATCCTATTGTACGATACTTTCCTACCCACCCGTAAATGACATACGATCTGTATCCTGACCTGTTGTAGCTTTCTCACTCTGATTTTAACCAGTCTACTATAGTATTCTTAAATCTCCACAATCCTAAATGGATTCCAAAAAGGGACCCCGCCAAATCAAAAAGCCAAACAAAAAGAAAATTACAATTACATGAAAGAGCAACATATTGATTTCTCTCACTCACTCCGAATCCAGTTGGCTCGAGGAGACACCTCAGTGTTTAGTAGCTTCTTTAACAAGAATGCTATATATATATAT
>SMGT01000989.1:1538-29708 GCA_004794575.1 Lanistes nyassanus | reverse complement strand
ACTAGACATAAATGTTTTTATACTACAGCATGTACGATGCATGTGTATATGGGGGGGTGAGGAGCGATGTCTGACTTTTGGTGTCTTTTTAAAGTAACATTTCAGTCTGAAATACCCATATAATCTAACTAACTATTCATAGTATAGGAGCATATCTTTGGTTTTGTTTGTATTTTATTGTCCGGTCGCAAGCTAGAGCCATGTTAGGAAGGCGCTGCTTGATAAGTTCACGTGCTGCCTCACTGAGGTGAAAAACTAGAAGGAAAATAAAACGGTCGAGTCGTTACTACATCACAAAGAAGACCTTCAAACGCCAACCTTTTTACTTCATTCATCGGTGTCAGTTGCAGCTCCATTGGACAGACTATCAGCCCAGCCTCGGGAGTCTTCACCACTAGATTATTAACAGGAAGAGAGGATCGGCGAGTGCATGAATGCCTTTGTGTCTGAGTGGCGCACAATGCTGGCGCAGATGTATGTGTGAATGCATGAGTCAGCAAGCTAGAAAGTCACAAGAACATAGTTGGGTACAAAACGTGTGACATTTTAAACTTAACCCCAAACGTCCGTGCGCCACGGGTCATTATTTACCTGAAACTGGCAACTGTTTACATGTAATGACATAAAGAAGAGTTTGAATATGTACGGCTGCTGCAGTCACCCTACTTAATATACAAATGAAAAGGAATATTCTAGTTGCCTGTTTTGACAGTGTGTGTGTGGGGGGGGGGGGGGGGGGGGGGGATCGGGCGTGCGCGCGCGCGACCTTTATGTGACCTTCATCCTCTATCCTTCGCTATCCTTTTTCTGTTTTTATATGTCGACGTATATAATTTCAAACGGTGCAAGATAAAGGTTATAACTAGAAATTGCACGGTGCAGAATCGGTCAGCAGGACAACATTTTCGAGCACACACACAATCATACCTCTGCCCACGTGAACCACGTACCCGCTTACTCAATCCGTTCCCCAGATCAACAACGCCATTTCACGCGCGCGACAACGGGCAGAGGTGGATGATTTGTGGCCGTGGTTCTTACACGAAACAAACCTGAAAAATGCTGCAAATGTGATTCTATTACGATCGCCTCAGCCCGCCTCTTCCTAAAAGTAAATAAAAATAAAAAAACTGCATGCTTCCGCGCTGCACCTCGCACACTTTTTATTGGTGTTCATTCAACAGTTTTTACATGGAAATACATTTAAACATACACATCGTCTAACATTAACAAGGATTGGAGTTTCTTCATTCCACGCCACTGTTTGAAGAAACAGTTTGCAGTGCATGACTGTGGCCACCCGTAGTGCTCCAAGTGAACGAAGATGAGGCGCTATGAAGGATGTCGAGCTATACCAAGCATTCACGAGAGTCGTTGAACATTTCCCGTCCGCTGTGTCAACCTTTGTAACACCTCAGCTTCCGGTAAACTGCTTTGAGCTTTTTAACCGGCGGTGAGCGCTAGAAGTACAGAAGCAGATCTCACCCATCCCTTCTCAGTTTCTAAAGGTCTTTCATCAACATATTGCCAGCACCACTTCTGTATACGCATGCTTGTTTTCAAATAAAAGTATTGGCTACGCGTACTTGAGCCGAAAATGGGGAGAGCAATATTCTGTTTCCCTCCGTGTCACACAACTTTCTTTTCTCCCAGATATACACAGTGTAGGCGATAGTACAGAGTTGCGCTAATGAACACTTCGCTATTTCTCTGTGGATGTAGATAAAATAGTAACTGGGACGTTAATGTTAATTATATCTGCGTCAAAATCAAATCGAAGGCTGCAACAACTGCTACCAATAAAATCTTTTGCTATACGTGCAGAATAGAAGTGAACTATAACTGGCGGATCACAAAGACTGATACGACGTGATCAGCTCATAGTTTATTCGCAGTCCTCCAGCAAAAGAGCAGTGTCTCTCGATGTCTAACCGTGCATTCCTCCCCACCCCCAGCCCCCTGCATGTCTGTAGACGTGTTCTCCTGAGCTATGCGCTGAATGAACATCAGACTGATAGGTGCAGTAAGATGGCCAGTGTGGAGATGTAGTTAAGTATTCAGCGCAAGGTTTAACTCCTGGGAATGATTCTTGACCGCTCCTGGATTCGAACCAGCAACAGCCACATGCTAGTCCGCATCAGTGCTGTCCAGGCCCCTCTTCTCGCTTGATCCATACCTTGTACCCGTCATTCTGACCTGAAGGTGTGACTGTCGTGTCCACTGTCCAGCTATCGTGACTACTGTCACCTTGTATTGACGTGTCAGTCACGTCCCTTGGACTTCCTGTTTTACGTTCTTAGTCACGGGTCTTATAAGCGCTGACTGAATGATCGCCTGGGTGTGTCCAAACACCACCCGGCTATAACTGTTTATTTTTTTAAAATCAATATTTGGTCGACTACAAGTACTTCACCCAACTGCAAATTCAAAGGTGCGAACTTCTGTGTTTGTTTAGATGCCTTTTACTGTGTGACTAGATGAAGTTGAAAAAAAGTATACAGACTTGGTAAATACTTCTTGTGCCAGTAATAGGAGTCGAAGTTGGATTGTTCCAGCCTCCATGGAACAATACTGTTGAGCAAATAAACTTTTAAAAGAACTAGCAGGAATGGGCAAATTCAAGATTAGGCAGACTATAGATCTGCGAACATCGACAACGGCGTTTCTGACAAAACGATGAAGTCGCCAACTATTTATCCTTTGGTTGCAGGCTGCCATGATTACGTACAGAACAGACAGTTCTACGAAGGGGGTGTGTTGGTGGTACGCCCTACAAACACTGCGTCACGTCCAATGTGTTGTTACGCTAGCGAACAACTAGCCCTCATGCGGCGAGCATCGAAACTCGTCAACTTTACGAGAACACAGAGAGATTATTGTGACGACTTTGGAAACTTGAACCACACCCATTGGCTGAGGCTTGAGAAGATGCATATCATGACATCACAAGATCGTATCCACACACGTACATTCATACACACGTACACACAGACGTACACACACGCACACACACACGTATACACAGACACGTACACACACACGCACACACACACGCGTATACACACACACGTAAACATTTCCATTTGCAAAACTCCATTGTCAGGTTTTGCCTTTAACTGGTTAAGTATGTGAACCTAATCAAATTAACGATTTTTCTGCATGCAGATCACCTTAACCAAAGGCAATTTGGTTCACACAAGTTACGACAACTTTGCGGTCAAGGACAAGCAAAATTTCTTTCAGTTCGGCTTTGAAAAATGTACGTGTTAAAGAGCGCTAGTGACTGACTTGCGCGGCGCCATCTTCAGCACCTACGACAGCGACAACGACGGGGATGACCGCCTGTGCTGTGCAGGACGACAACAGGGAGGCTGGTGGTTCATTAAGTGCAGCACGTGCAATCCCACAGGTCAGCTGCTGCAGGCTGCAAACGGCCTGAGGACTGGGGTGGACAGCGGACAAGTATGTACAGGTATTTACGGGGCTTTGGTGGGTTGTGGTTCTTGCTATACCACAGAACCTTGTCATGCTCTGCTACGTGGAAGATTTAAAACAAACAAAAAGAAACACAAGCACTAAGAAAACCCCAACAATCAACCCCCCCCCACCGCCCCACGCCTCCACCCCACCGGCCCCACCACGGGGAAATAAAAACCAATCAAACCCTGTTTACGGGCAGCTACTATATTGCCACTTTTTAAGTCTAAGAGATCGAACCCCCCACAGACCGCTTCTGAGGCAGACGCCTTAACCGTTAGATCACTGCTGCGATCAAACGCACTGACGGCGAAACGCCACCATCTTAAAATCACACAAGAAGCACCTGAAAAGCAAACGGCAGGGCTTCACGCAAGTATATACAAGTATATACAACAGCGGTCGTACAAACACACAAGCGCAAGCAGAGAGAAGAAAGAGAGAATGAGAGAGAGAGGAAAGAAAGCAGCCGTACACACAAAGAAAGGAAAGAAAAGAAAGGATGGAAGGAAGACAAAATAAGAAAAAAAGATTCACACAGCCCTTTTATTTAAAACTCAGATAGCACTTACCTCTTTTCCCCTCTCGCCTCTTTCTATCTTTTCTTATTCCCTTCCTTAAACTCTCTCCTTCTGCTTCGTCTTCCACACCCCCTCCCAAATTGTCTCTGCCCTCAAACAAATTTCTCGCTTTGAAGGGCAAATGTCCCGCCACCGTGAAGATGTTTATATCAGACAGTCACGCACTTGCGTGAGAGCCCGTCTGATCACGTGATCACGGCGAAGCTGCGGCGGTCTAGTAAGGAAATCCTTACTTTTGTGTAATTTATGTGAAACTCAATCAAACAATAAATAGGTCAATCAATCAATCAATCAATTTGTCAATCCATTCGTCCGTGTGCCTTTCAGTCAATCGATCTATCGATCAATTCATGAACTGATCAGTTGAGCTACCACGCCACAGCTTTCCCTCATTCGTTGCAACCTACGGCTTGAACTCCAAGCACTTAACTATGACACCTGGTCCCAGTGTCCTACTCTTTGCTTTTGTTCTCTTCCTTAACACTTCTCATGTATGTAGAACGTTTTGTCCTCGCTCGGTTTTTGTTCCACGCTTATTTCTTGGTCCTTTTTTGGAGTTTTTCCGGTGATGCTGATATAAATTTATGCATATAGACATTCACGTATATAACAAAACCATTCATGCTCATCTATGCACTATATGAAACGTAATAAACCAGTTAATGAATCAGTACGTTGACATGTTGTAGTATGTATATACCCACACAGGGGTGCTACTGAGGAAAAAACTGATAAACGAAAATGGCGTATAGGGGCAACGGGGCAAACGCTTCTCTTTGACCAGGCTGCAAACATAATGTTTATTGCTCAAAAGCTATACAGCAAGCAGTTTTAGACTGACGCTTTCAAGGAACAAAAACTTACTGGGAGTCGTAAAAGCAGCAATAACTACACAACTGAATAAGCAGCGTCGGGATGATCACGTTTTACACACCACTCACGCTTTGTTGTCGTTATCCTTTTCGTGTGAAAGGCCTATCGCCACTCACTCGTCAACAGCAACAACAACCGGATCGCCTTCCTTCAGACGCTATCCATTTTCAATGTTTATTGGTGCCATTTATCAAGCTACGAAAGCAGTAGGAAACGCCAAGAGTCAGAAAAACAGAGTTTTCGTTTTAGACCTCGCCACAGGCACGCGAAACAGCGAAACCTAGGGATAAAACAAAAGTCATCTCGGGGGTCATTCTCTGCGAACGTTTGGAAAACTTCGTGTGTAAAGCAAAGAACGCATTAAAAGCTCGAGGAGCGCAGGTATGGTACTACTGATTCCCATACTGCAAACAGGGCTGAGTGTCTAGCCTCTTTCAGGTACAGACCACTTCCTATTTCGCTTTTCAAAAGGTAACAGAAACACTCTGTGGTGACCAGATCATAAGCTTTTAGCTTTTATGATACCCGAGATTTGTACGAATGTACTCGAAGTGTGAAATTAAAACAAAAACAGAAACACTCATTTTGTCAATTAATTTTTGCTATTTTCATGTTTTTGTCGAATTTCATAAACACGGATGTTTCGTTCTTATCGACAAAAGGGTTTCTGTTTCAAAACTAAAATAAGCATCTCCCCTGTGTGTGTGTGTGTATATATATATATAGAGAGAGAACACAAACAGTAGTGTATGTTAACGTTTATTAGGAAATCAAAATATTCCACGTTTTGATGCAAGTCACTTCTGTGAAAATCTCATAAAGAATCTAGTGTATGCTTCGGTGTATGGCGAGAGCTCTTGTTCCTGACCTATAGGGTAGACATGATGATCACGTTTCGTGTTTGTAGGAGGTCGTTTGAAGTTTGTATGTGGCTGCATCGTATTGCATTTTTATTTTTAGGAGGGTGGTAGTCGAAGATGGTTTGATGACGTTAACAATGACAATAGACACTCACACGACAGAAGGAGTTGGTGTCAACTTTCTTTTGAAGTCTTATCTGCCTGAACAAGTTTCGTTGATTCGTACTGAATTCCCCACGCCGGCTTTGTCCCAAGGCACTGTTTGTCCAAGATAATTTGCTCAGATACATGACTTTCACATCAAGGGTGGGAAGGGGTTCCTGTTTTCAGCGACATCTGCGCGGCACAGAATTTTTCAAAGACCACTGTACAGACGAGAGAGACTGATTCTTTTCGGATATCCAAAAGCAAGAGAGAGAGAGAGAGGTACTTTTTAAAAAACGTTTATTTATGCAACCAAAGTACAAAACACTGATACAGCCAAAGGCAGGGCCATGCAACAAGCCAGCCTATATAAGCCTAGAGAGAGCGACTTGTAGGTCTGATCCCTTTTCTCCACTTATAAAGAATAATTCTTTCATCGTTTTGCCTCTGGGTCGGTCTGCATGAGTTCACATCCTAAGGATATTAACAGCGCTCTTTTTGGGTCGTTCGCTTGGTGTATTTTACGTGGTCCTTTACGCGCGAAGAGGAAATCTAAATGGCTATGCAGCCAGGCCCAGAGCTGGGTTGGATAAACTTTCGTCTCTGCACTTCCGTATTTAATGTCCATCATTACGTATGAAAAGGAGATACGAAGACCCATGCAATTCTGCCCAGAATGCTGTTGTTTCCCTGATATAGCGCCAACACATCGCTAGCCCTCTTTCTTCCTTCCCCGAATGAAATCTTCGTTGGTTCACTAGAATGAGTTGTCAACTATCAATTACGTTGTCTTCACAGGCCGTGTACGCATGCCCCATGTATCATTCCCGCAGCCCAGCACTCAAGCAGGCCGTGAGGACATTAGCGTTCATTATTTCTTGGAAAGAATAAGGACACACTATGAAACAAAACCAGCCAACCAACCAACCAAACAACAACAACAACAAAAACTCCATCGACTTTTAGAGCATTACCCCATCTTTAAGAACAGACACACCATAAGACACGAACAGGAAAAGACACAATCAACAATTAAACTAATAAAATAACAAAGATGAAAAGAAGAGGAAGGAAAGAAAGAAGAAATGAAAGAAAAAGACAGAAAGAAAAAAGAAAAAGAAAGGAAAAGAAAGAATGAAAGAACTTAGGACTCAGGACTCAGAAAGCTTATTATGAATTCACCGGCCTGTACGTCAGCAAACAGAGCAATACTTCAAATACAATTATAACATATGCTACCAGGGGTGACAACTTGTTTTCATATCAACAGTGGAAATTCCAGGCCTATGACAAATGGCTGTGAGTTTAAAATAGACGCAGTCCTTTCTGTATAGACCCCCAAACGGCGGTAGTGCAAGATCATGCTTTAGTTCTCTGGGGTCTGATTGCCTAATCGTAGAGCATTAAGCTTTAACATTATATTGTTTTGAATGCACCTCGATAGAGTTTACAAATCTTACAGTTGACATAATGCACGGCAATCTCACACCAGATCTCAGCAACAAATATGTGCGGAACTCAGACTGTTTTCTTTCAATATAGCTTCTTTTTCAACTCTCGAACTGCGCATTAAAGTCTAAGAATCCGGGTCATTTCTCAGAAGCAGCCCCCGTATTCTCCAGAAAACAAAAATTTTGAATATTTCATGCATGAGCAAGAATACGTTGGTTCTACAAATAAAAAAAGCGATTATAACTAAGACGCGTTAAGTTTAGCCACTTGAAACTGTACTCTGACGTTTATTTAAAATAGTTATCCAACTTAAAGAAATGTTGCATTTTTTCTACCCCTACTTAATCGTAAGTTTTGAGTATGCCTTAGTTTTAATATTTCATTTTAATTGAATCCCTGCTGATAACTAACGACTCCATACTGTTTCATAACAAATCAGTTTGTTCATTTGTGGGCACTGACCTCGCCCACGCTGGGGCACAGGTAGCTTCCTGTATTCACCGCTAGGCAAAATACCCAAATCGCAAGCATTCTCAATACGTAGTTAATTATACTTTAAATACACGTAATTAATTCTATTCTGAAAACATCTAATTAATTATAAAACGCGTTTACGAAGTAAAGTATATTTCGTGATTATTAAATTTGTGCAAAAGTTCAAGTGTCTATGTATGTGGCTGAGTGCGTGATTGTGTGTATACGTGCATATGCGTTCAATCACGCACACACTGTTTGGAGAAAACCGTGTCTATTCATCAGTGCATGAATGCACACGTATGCAGGACAGGTGAGATTGCATCTGTGCAATACCTCTCTGCGTAAACACTTTTGTCAGTTTATGTTTGGTTAACTCAGTTCAGGTTACACTGGTCCTAGTTTATGATAGTCAAATTCAATGGCTGACCGGGGTACAGGTTTTGAAGGTGGTGTTTGCGAAGGGCTTATCGTAACCTTGTTCCTGGTATTACCCGTTTGAATAGCTTCATATCGTAGGTGAAGGTGTACTCGCAGAACATGTTTGCTTTCTGATAGCATTGACACGAAATCTGACCACGTGTGAACTGTGACTGAGACCATAACATTTTTGTGTGAGAGTTGGGGATAGAGGGGTCCAGACAGGCACGCAGATTGCTGCTGCCTTTTATTCCTTTAGTTTTTATTTTGCAGCCACGTTGGGTATTTTGAAACGGACTTTGGAGCACTTTAAACTTTTCTCCTTTTCGCCCCCGCCCCTCCCCTTCTTTTCCCCAACCTCGATCTGAACACGAGACCAGCGTAGGAGGCGCAGAGCACTCTCCAGGAAAAGGACACTCTCGTGTGGATCCTGCCCAAGGCACAATTTACTCTGGAGTGCATTCTACGGAGGCACTATTAGGCAGGATCGAGTCACTCTACCAGTAAATACTTTAATCGTGTTCTTTCTGTGAAATAATGCAGTTTTTGTTTTCCCGCACAACCGGATTGCATGCAGCTGAATGGTCATTTTAAAAATCGTTTGAAGACAGTATGAGGATTGCTGATGAAAGAGCTGAGAAATAATTTTTTTAAAATTTAAAACAAGATTGTCTTCGTCTTTGTCATGTCTTCGCTTGGTCCAGTTCCCTTGTTTTAAATTTAAGAAAGGGTTTTCCTCAAAGCGGCGGTCACCTGTTTTTCTTGTAAATTTTTTAAAAATTATTTTTGTCAACTCAGGGCCAAACAGTTTTCCTTCTGTGTAGTAATCCAGTCTATATACCTATGGAAATTTGGCTCCAGTCTAGCTGCCGTCATGTTATTAAATTGTCAGAAATTTGTGCCTTTGATTTCTCGTTATTACTTAATATTTAATACGTGAAACTGTCTAGTGAGGTAGAGAGTGTTCTTGCCGGACTAGAGTGCACAGTGCCCCGCAGGCACAGTGCCCCCAGAGTACCCCGAGAGTGCCCTGAACCTACTAAAGCGGCTTTCTTTTACTTACACACTGAAAAGCTATTTTTCTGTACGAATATGGGGGTATTCGAACGAACGAACGGACGGACGGACGGACGGACGGAAAGAAAGAACAAATGAATCAATGAATGAACTAAACGAACACTATAAAACATGAATAGATGTGTGGACGGAAGTTAACGTTGCCATTTGGCCGGCAAAAACTTTATTGTTTGTGCCAACAACTTAGTGTAGGAACGTCCTCTGCCCTATTTTGACGAGTTGGAATCGAAATGTAAACATCCTGTTTAGCGCGAAGAGAGAAACAGGCTCAACTTATACATACAAACAGAAGCCCTGCCTAATACTAAACCCTAACCCTAAATCCAACACTACATCACCCCCCCCCCCCAAAAAAAAAACCAACAAAAAACAAAAAAGCAACAACAAATCGAAAGCTTTTATGGGTATCGAACCTGCGTCTTTTTAACTGTGAGAACCTAGGTCTTTACAGCTCAGATGTCGACCACCACAACTTATTTTGTTCACTGTTAACTATTAAATATTGCGCTGTGACGCCTCGCTGTAGTGGGAGAGGTCATGGCATGGTTAAACTATATCTGCTGGTTAGGTTAGCAACCGGCACGCATGCGCATTTGGTACACCAACTCGGAACAAACAATAACTCTAAGTAAATTAAGTTGCCAGGCAAGTAAAATTCTGACACTTACCCAGCGCAGTACTGTTTTGTTGGACATCTAAGAGTCACCTTCCAACAAGAAACAGTTGTGGTAGCTTTCTCAAAAGCCCAAAAGATCACATAAGTTGAAAAAAAATAATATTAAGCATTGGAAACGGTTACTTATGTTCTTGTTCGTAAGAAGTTTTTTGTGAGTTCTGGGTGCGCACACACGCGTTTGTTTGCGATGTTTGAAATATTTTGATCGCCGTGTTTACGGTCTCATAAACCGTTTAGCACCTCCCGTTCGCGAGCATAAAAGAACCGTGGCAGGGGGCAGTGCGTTGTTGGCAAACTACTACGTGTTAATTTCTAGCCTTTGGGCTTGTGTAACCTTGAATTACTCGTGTCTTACTGCTGGATCGTTCTCACAACCCCTCCATAATCCCTCCAAGGTTTTCTTCTATTCGCCAAGCTAAAGGGTTTTAATAAATCAAACCATTTGTGCACTTAGCAAAAGGTGTTTTATGAGTTTGCTTGAGCTACTACGATTTTTTAAATTTAAAAAAACTTTTTTTATCCAAAATTTCTTCTTCAGAGTGTTGCGCCGCCAATTTTTTCTGTCATTCAGGATCACCTAAGGAGCAGTGTTGTTGAGGTCGAGCTGTCCTCGGCGTCACCCTCCAACCGCTCTCGCCAGGGGTCACGTGCATTGGCGAAGCACCAAGTCGTGTGACTGACTGCAACCACCCGCCCGTAGCGTAGTTTTTTGTTTTCCTTTTGTGTTCAGATTTCAGAGGCATGGAGGGACGGGTTGGTGCAGCCGCAAAGCCAGAAGATTAGCCGGCAGTGTTTGGGTCTTTTTTGTAAACATTGTGTCAGGTCTTCAGAGTGAACTGTGGGGTTTTTTTTTGTGTAATGCTGAACAAACGTCGAATGAAGTCTAAATTTAAACCTGTTTTCTAACTTTAGATTTGTCACGGTTTCTCGCTTTTTATGGCCGCAGGTTCTTTTTAAGGAGAAATCTCAAAACATCATAAGCAGCACAGAAACAAAGTGAACTGTACTATTGGAAAGTGCACACCCCCTGTGTAAAAGAAGATAAATGTCTGCACAAGGTGTTTGCTTCAGAAAAAAGCAAATTTACTTTCCACATCCAAAAGCTATTTATATATGTGTCACCAATGTTTACAGCAGGCGAGGTTTGCCGCCCCATCCAACACTTGCCTATAGTACAATTCTCCTGCGTACAATCTCTACAGTCTCTACAGAACTGCAAAATATAGCTGCATAAATTTCGAGAAAGCGGGGGATTTTCTGAATGCATGGCAATCGTGCAGATTTGGAAGCACCGGTAGGTCTAACTTCCTGGAACGTCTACGTTATAGGAAACATTTCTGCGGTATGTGTGAAATGTCCGGTTATTAGCAGAACCGGGTAAAAAAATGGCGGAAGCGTGAAAGATTCAAGACGACTCTATGCAAGAGAAGTAATTGGGTATCTTGGTACTGTTGTAAAAATGTTATGTGCTTGAAATTTCTAGAATGAGGCAGAACTTTCCAGAGCGTGATGGGATTTTCCAGACTGGATGACGACTATACACTTGCGAAAAGCTTAGAGTGCAGTCGATATTTCTAAAATCTGACTCCATGTCGACGCGTGGAAGAAAACCCTAACTGCTGGCCATCAAACAGCAAGTTTTATAAAAAGCTATATATGGGCAGTAAGGACCAGACCACTTGAAGCGATTGAAAACTGACATCAAACACACGGTGCTTCCCCCACTGTTTAACGTATATTGTTTTAATGTCAGGTCAGCAGCGACGGCTGTCGCAAAAAAGAAAGAGAAAGGGAAGCTTGAAGAAGGATGCTGAGCGAGGGTTGGGGATGGGGAAGAAATCAGCGCAACCGGAGACCCTCCCCCGGGGGAGTGGGGGGAGACCCGTAACAAAGTACAATAAGTAGAGAAAGTGCATCCCCCCCCCCCGACACGGGATTCGAATCCATGGGTGTCTGTATCAGTGACAGGTATGCCTAACCGTTATGATTCGGTTCGTCTGAAGATCATAAGAGATCAATTTTTTCGCAATTAAAGTCGTTTAGCAATACCAAGCTTTCAAAGTCTGCTCAGTTTTATACGAATTAAGAAACAGTTGGGCTATGACTGTGATAACCTGTGCACTGTTGCTGGTTTGCGCAGTCCGTTTTCACCATCTCTGTTCAGAGCCGACTTAACTCCTCTTAAAGCTCATGAAACTGGCCCTCGCTCGGCTGAGAACGGAGAACGTTCAAGTCAGCCAGCACGGGGATATCGGGTCCCGGCAATTTGTTCTTCTTTAGAAGGTGAATAGTTTCGCCAGTAGATATTTCACATACCATTCATACAAATCATTCGACAGCAAACCATATCAAAGAGATTATTTTCGGAGTGACGACAGTCAGAATGCGAAGACTTTTATTAGATCGGCGCCCGGATATATTACCGTGCTGTGCTATATTTTCCGAAAAGCACTTGTTCTGGACCAAAGCACAACGGACAACAATGAAAGCTTCTCTCGTGTTTCTGAAATCTGGTGGCTCTTGTAAACACATTCAAGACCTCTGCGAACTATAGGCTCGTAAAATTCTTCCTAAACCTTTATGCTACGTATTCTGTTCGTGTCCTGTCTTCAGAAATTCTGTGCTATATCAGAACTAAAGACACCTTCTCAAATATCTGTTTGCTTCTTAACTAAAAGTTTCCGTGTGTAAACAGTTCAAAGTACACTGCTATAGGTATAGTCAAGTGTTGTTCCAGCTAATACCTGGACCGAGGGGAGAGGACACTAGTTACTTTAAAGATCAGGATTCTTGTCTGTGACAGATTATCCGAAGTGCGGGCGCGTGCGTAAAACATCTGGCGCAGTGCGATATTGAGGTAACTGAAATAAAATGAAATTTTCTAAGCAAATCTTCCGTCGCGGCACTTTGAAAATTTTTTACCAAGAAGCAGTAGTGCTAGCATACCAGTAAAACTAAATAACGGTACTACCCCATGTCCTCGGAGGGTCAATAAAACAGAGATGGCACTGACAGTTTAATCGAGCAAGAATATAACTGTTCGTCTGTAATAAAACAAGCTCCTGACAAGAATCCTATATAGGCATTTCTAACAGGAAATATTAACATGTGGTTAGCATCAATACAACGTGAGAAATACTAGCAATAAAATAACAAAGATACAAAAAAAGAATTTTAAAAAATACTTCGAGGAAAATGCAGTTCCTGTTCCAAGGGAAAGAAATACTGTAAACAGTGCTCATAATAACTATAATCTGACTGTCGATCTTAGAGAAACACCCTCAGGCAATAACATCATCATCATCAACAACAACAAACCAATAAAAAATCCGAGGAATAGAACGTCGGAGAATGTTTCTTTGACCGTGACCTGTCGTATTTATTAAAAGTACTCACTGGCGCAAGTTTTTCCCTCGCTTCGGCCTGGGACGGGTCTTAATGTACCTCTCGATACGTTCTAGCGCACGAAGCTCTTGAAGATGAATAGCTTATTCTTATGTTCTCAATACAAGAAAGCTCGAGGCTGACATGTTATGCGTTCGCTAAGAAAGTTTTCTAAATTGACAGACCGTGTTTGATAACACAATGGACAGGAGACGGCCACTAACACGAAAAGTTTGCAAGGTACATTTTGATGTAGGCCAATGGATTTTTTAAAAAGAATTTCACCTTGTTCTGAAGCAGGTTGCGCTGGACTTGAAAGAAGGGAAATTCGCTCGTTCATACAAACACAGTCGGAGCAATTTTGTTTCGAAATATATGTCTGGGAAACAAAACTCAGAGAAAACTTGACTCTCTTCTCGTACTTAGAGGTCAACAAATGTTTGAGCAAAACGACATACAACCCTGACGATTGTTATAATGCCGAGAACATCTGAAGGTTTTCAAGCATGGTTTTAAATGCTTTCTTCTAGGGTATGCCTCATTGTAGCTGCCGTTTTGTATTGTTCTGCGTGGGCGTGAAGGTTGCTATAATTTTTCTTTACAGGCATAAGTAGATGTTAAGGTCAACCTTGACGTTCTGGGACCAACTTCACGACAAGTCCTTATGGTTCCAGCCGATGAGAAATTCCGCTGTCAAAGCAAAGCGTGATGATTTGGGCCGACTGCTACCAGTTAACCCTTTGATCGAGATATAATAGTGCGTCGTGCTGATTTTTCTGGGAGCCATTGTCTCGCTGCCAAAGTTTCCAGCTGACAGATTACGCAAGAGATTGTTCTCGGGAATGCTTCTGGAATTTTTTTAAGCCAAGGGTCAAAATGCCATCTAGCCTAAAATCAAAGGGTCATTTTGTAAAAAGCAGGGTTCGACCCAAGCAGTTTCTGGTGTTAAGCTGCCAAAAGTTTTTTTGTAAAATCTGTGCGTCACTGTGACGCATTATCTTTGTTGTGCATTATCAGGAGCTCCGACTCTTCTGTGTGTATGGATCTTGTAGACTGTCCTTTTCGGTCCTGACTAGAGACGCAGGAAGTTCAAGAAAGGTGAAGGGGAAGAAAGTACGTGTCTCCCATCCGTAACTCGTAATCAAAAGACTCTCCCCGTGTTTCAAACTGACTGCTTTTCGCAAGCTTTTTGAAATTTCTGTCTCTCTCAACTTTCTCCCAGCCGACTTCAACCAGAGGCTTTCGTTAACTGTAAGTTAAATCTTCTCTTGCATTTTATTCCCTTTGGAATATTTCAGGCTGAGGCATTTCTCCCGATCGCCTACATTTAGGCGGATCAGACAAGTTAGACATTCAAGTGTTTGTGTATTGACTCTTTTTGTTTTATTTAATTTTGCTTGTCGTCTGCCTACAGCTTCTCACTTAACACCAAAACTCAGGCATGTAGAAAGCTGGAGGAGGGGACTCATTTTCGACATGTTACACCATGGAAACAGTGAAAGTATTATTAGTACACTTCCTTTATGCTGCAGCCACCAACAAATTAAGGACTCTGCATTCTTTTCCGAATAAGCATAACTCTGGCAATGTTTCTCGTTGTAGAAAGCAAGTCTTTTTTTACGTGATATATCTGTCTGCCTGCTTGCCTGCCTGCCTGTCCGTCTGTCCGTCCGTCCGTCCGACTATCTGTCAGTTTTTAATGGGTTTTCCGACTGATTTTGTTTGACCTCCTCTACCTTTCTTCACTCTGTAGTCGACACTCCTTCTCTCCTCGCACCTGTCCTTCCTGCTCTCTCTTTTTTGATACTATTAAGTGTAACGTTAGGACGCAGCAAAGTTGCTTGAGCAATCTTGCGTACTCTATTCTAGTACCTCTTCGCCGGTAAAGAATACTTTTTTTTAAACTGAAAGATACAAATACTTTTGCTTGGTGCTATCACATCCGATGCACCAGCACAGTAACCAGTTAACAAACTGGAATCTGTGCGAGACAATATGGCTAGACGTCAGTGAGCAGACAATGTGTGACGTCACTGAAAGGCTTGCTATCTATCGTCACTGCGATAAAAGCAGTGTCACGAGTTGGGGTCTGGTGGGTCAAAGAGATTGCACCATAGATTCTAGATGTGACCCATCCACAACCCTCCGGCCTTCAGTCCTTTTTCCTCTTGTTCAGACCGCCATCTAGCTCGCTGACGTAATCTCTAGAGCAGGTGTCAGTCTGGCCAGGTGGCGAATTTTTTTTTCCTGCATGTACTCTGAGGCGAGTCCCAACTTGGTACGAACTTAAGTGAGCCGTTTTGGAATCAGATTGTAAACATTTTGTTTGACCCCCAAAACACAGACTTCAGCTTATACAGGCAAACAGAAGCCCCTGCCTAATACCAAACACTAACCCGACCTCTAATCCCAATCTGAAAATAAATTGAAAATTACCATGGGGGTCGAACCTCTAAAGTCTTTACCACAGGGTTATTATCATTTTGACTTTGCTTGGTTCACTGTAGCTATAAGAATTTGCGCTGTAACCATTCATTCGCGGAAAACCAGTGTCTGTAACCACTGGGGTGTCATCACTACGACTTGTTTTCGTTCGCTGTAGCTATAAGAAGTTGCATGCCTCGTGACGTCTCGTTGTATTTCAGTACGCTTTCTCTGATTGGCAAACATCAATTTGAACCACTTGAGGATAACCCGCACAGTATATGTAGGAAAAAATATCGCGGTCAGGTGTGGGTTAAGTAGGCAGGGGGAGATTACGCATCAGAAGGAAGCTGTAAACCCGTGTTGTCGACCACCAGGGGCTTGTTGCAGCCGGGAGTTGTGAACTGTCAGGGGACGGAGAGTAGCTATATCCACTCGAGGTGTCCACTTAGGGGCGTGTTCTTGTAGCTAACACCGGATTTGGCTTCTGATGTCTCTCTCCTGATTGGTTGGTGTATGTAAATGCAAGAATGTACGAACAAAATGTTAGAATAAAAGGAAATCGTGCGAAATCACCACGAGGTGGAAGCACTGTCCCTCTAAATAACCACCACCGCCAAGTGATCTTTGGGCAAATTTCATGGAAGAAGATATTTCTTCAAAACTACTGCGAAATTAATCTTCTGCCAAACCTTCTACTGGAGACCTGCTGTGAAGAGACTTGCCTGTCTTGTGGCAAAGTCTGCTGAAGACTGATAGGTTCAGTCTTCCTGTAGAACTAAGGTGTCCCGTTCTACTGAACCTAGGTGAAGTCTATTATCAACGGCACGTGTCTTGAGCAGACCAGTTGCCTAGCGCAAGGAAATCTGCGAGGGTATCGGATCCCTCCAGACGGGTGTATGACTCTTGCACGTTTTCCTCTGCTGTGGGAATCTATACGCTAGTGGGGCGAGAGGAGGAACTGCAGAACGTAAAGGTGGGAGATCGAGGGACCGCGGACAGACAACCCTTTAAAGCAGAGGCAAAGATCCAGCCTTAAAGAAAGGCTGCTTGCAAATGACCTCTAGGGACAGAGTTCAGAGGTCGAAGGTCGACTGAAGAAAGTCGCACAGCGTGGTTGCTGTTGCGACAGGGAGGGCACTTGTGTCTCTCAGTAAGCTGTGTCCAGAGGCAAAAGACAAGGGGGGAGATCGGCTATACGAGTCTGGTTCTACCAAGAAGCAGCCAAGAGGACTTTCTGACGTCAGTCTTCAGGACAACAGAGAGGGGCGCCCCATATCACTGTACGTCGTGAGAACTGGGCAAACTACTTGGTGAAAGTGTTGTGTGTTCTACACGTGGTCGTGCTGTGTGTGTGTGTGTGCATTTGAAGCAGTGATGGCAAGTGTTATGATTTTTCCGGCGTCTAGTTGCCTACCCAATCAGGAGGTAGAGCAAATTGTTACGGGCGACCCGATTGGCTCGACAAAACAGCCAGGAGACAGTGCGCGGTGGAGTGAGGAAGGTGGTCAGGCTAAGAGCGAGGGGAACCCGCACTCCGTCCCCCGGTTGACCCGTCACCCTGAGAGGGGGGGGGTCGGCTGCGGGGTGGGGGCGAACCACCCCCCACGGGCTACAGACCACCTCCCCGAACTGCTAGGTTTTTCTGGCAAGTCCGCGCTCAGGGCTATATAGGCGCCCGACCGCAAATGTTAAGGGCCGAAATGTGAAATGCCGATTGCCGTGTGCCGATTGCCGTATGTTGATTACCGTATGCTGAAGGACGAAGGTATTACAGACGAGTGCAGGCATTATCCTCGACGTGGACAGAGAACCAGCAGTGCTTCTGCAACAGGGGTGCCTCTTACCAGTCAGGAAAGGAACTTTGGCATTTTGGACCGGTGTTGTGATTGTGGAGCTGAGAGACGTGGCGTCTGCGGTATTCCTATCCAGCATCGTGAAAGTGAGTTTACGTACAGTGTAGGACACGACCGTAGCTCAAAGCTAGAGGAACAAACTTAGACGATAGTAAATCAAACTTGTTGATTGTCGGTTTGTAGAAACGGTTATTTCTTGTGTTTACCGAAGTGAAGTATCGGTACGGTAAAATTCATAACCCGGTCAATAACGTGTGCGTGTGGATACGTATAGCGTAGCTGGGATGAATGTATGAGAGTGCGAGTGATTGTTCTACATATGTCAGTAGATGTATATTGGAGCATCATTCATTGTGTAGTGAAGAATTCCATGTGTAACTGTAAATAAATAGAATAGTGTTTTATCGCTGCCCTTTTTATTAAGTTGCGCGCGTGACAAGCAAGGGGGTGGGGGCTTGAGCCGATTGGAAATTGAGGAAATTAGGCAGCGATTGCAGTGTTAGTTTCCCCCTTCTTGACACATTTTTATGTTGTGATAACTCTAGTCAACGAGCAGACGAGTAAAACACATAAGCGCCATACCCCTAGACACGACAGAGACAATACCGCGACAGCAAGAAATACACGTTAGTTAACCAGAAAGAAAGCCGGCAAGTCATCTTCTGTCAATTAGCGGACACTACTATTTATTCTGTAAATACTCGCTGTCTGTAAATAATATTCTCTTTCTTTTCACTGTATTACGGAGTCTTGTTATTCCTTGTGTTGTGCGGAGATTGTAGTAGATGGGCCTCGTGCCATGGTGTGCTGTGAGATGAGCATATAAAAATCGCAACTAATACAGTGATAAATCGTTTCCACCTACTCAGTTGCCGTCACCTTAACGGCGGTCGTGCGGAACGAGCCCAAGGACGACGCGTTAAGGGAAAAGTAACCTCCCAAGTCGCGACAAGCAGAAGTTTCCTCTTCAATCCATGATCGATAAATTTTCACCGCGATATTATTTCATCTATTACCTCCCGAAGACGGATGCAGCCCATGGGTGCACGCGTTTTCATGATGCAACATGTAGCTACACATAAAATTAAATAAGAATTAGATGCCCTATATGTATAGACCATTAGGTACTCACATTAATCGATTTGACGTAAAAACCCCAGTGTGGCCTACGTTTAAAAGCACTTTCCCCCCTTTCCTGCCCCTTTGAATTATGCTAAGCTTCCCTTTTACAAAGAAATTTCTCCGAGTCTGATACGAAGTGCATATGGTACATACGAAAATAAAATAAAAATACCGTGGTATTTTGCAAGGATATGGAAATGCAATTAAGTCTTAAAATAACTACGAAGAGGCACAAGTGTCTGAAAAAATGTACCCATTAAGAAAGTCTAGAGCACGCAGCCTATAGATAGGAAAGAGGTGAGGAAGGGTTAGGGTGGAACAAGCTTGCTGATTTGTGGTCTTTTCTTCTAGAGAGCACCGCCTCTCAAGTACAGCTCAGCATGAATCGCATTAGTCTGATATAATGCTTGAGGGGAATTACAGGTAAGGACAAAAGAATTCAGTTCAGGAAAAGAAAATAGTCATGATGCATCTCTTTTATGGCTTTTGTCGAACGCCTCGAAGGCATTGCTCAGCAGTCACATCTGCTGATGGGGTTGATATCTACGGACTAGAAGCGGTTTTGTTAATTTAACGTCACCGAGTAGTTGACCGAGCTTAAGGACACTCCAGGAGAAATTGTTCTCATTCAACAGCGACGCCGTCAATTTTAGGTAATGTAGGATGGAGAGAACAGGGGGCAAGACGGGCGCGCACTCGATGACCGGGCTGGGCGCAGGTTCATCAAGGGCAATCACTCCCATTACAGGTCGATCACATGCTGATAGGGCCGGAGGTGAACGTGTTTCACTTTAGTTTTTAGAACCTATTGAACCTGTCTAACTTTATCGGCCACAACACGATACCCCTAATGTAGCTGTTACGCTCATGAATGCTTAGCCGTTGATTCAGTCTAACAATTTCGCCTGTTTGGTCATTTCATAGCAGAATGTATGTACACTAACAACAACGCAAAACGTTACTGCCAGTTGATACCGGGTAATTTTTTTGAAAGCCAGTGCAGGCGGAAAGGCCTTATAGTGTCTTTGCTGAAAGATGAGACAGATGGAACAAAAGCATTCATGGATATTGGAAGCTTCACTTACTTTTATGAAGTAAGATCTAACGACATTCTGACAGCTGTTACACGATCAGTTAATCGGAATCTGACAGCGGTAGTAACCACAGATCTCTAGGGATCTCAAAATAATAATAAAAAACAACAAATTTTACATACGCTAGAATTTTACGCCATTTTGCATCCGAGGTTATTGCATAATAAAATGCTTTTTGTCTGTGTCCTGTCTGGTATTATCCCTTTATGAGTGCGTTGTCTGTCCCCTATCGGGAACTGAAATGAATGGACATTGGGAGATAACCCTGCTTGCTTGCCTATCACAGCTAAGATTTATTTTCAAAGAGGGCCAACTTTTCAAAACAGTCTCACATGCCCTTGTCTTGTAATTATCATCTGTTGCCTAGAGGTAACAACTGTTCTTTTTGATATCAAGTGCTTGGTTCCAATCACTAAATATTATCGTTGTTGTTTCATTTTGAAGATGCTTTTGATTTTAAAATGTTTTAAGATAAGATTAAGGGAAGGGTCTAGAATCCGAGTTTTGGGTTTTGTTTTGGCTTAGGGCTGGGGTTAGTGACAGAGTTTTATGGGGTTGGTCGTGTGCGGGCTTGACAGTAAGTGACAAGATGGTTTCATTATGTCCACTCATTCCTGTGAAAAAAGAATCCTTACTTCCAGACGCATATGTTTGGAGCACACGTATGGCCCGTCTGTATGCAAGCAAGTGCGGGTGATTGCTTGCTGGCGTGCTTGCCTGGTGAGTGAGTGAGTGAGTGAGTGAGTGAGTGAGTGAGTGAGTGAGTGAGTGAGTGAGTGAGTGAGTGAGTGAGTGAGTGAGTGAGTGAGTGAGTGAGTGAGTGAGCGAGCGAGTGAGTGAGTGAGAGGGCGGGGGAGGGTGCATCTTCGGCCCACCCCCTTTCCCAAGCCACTCTGCTGTCATCACGACACAACACGTGGTCTTTCCTTCATCACATTGTTTTATTTGGAGTTTGCCCGTAAAGCATCTGAAGACGCGATTACGTATATTATTAAATTTCGCATTAAACCTCCTTTTATGCTTCAGCTTTGTAAAGATGCAAAGAAGTTATTAGTCTTCTTTCTTCACTAAGCGATTTTCACAAGATAAAAGAGATTTCTGTGACCCCAAGCGCCAAAAAATAGAACAAACTACACAGCTAACTATAAGGAACAGTGTACACAATGAACAGTACTCACGACAACAGTGGCGCAAGACGAAGCACAGAGCTTTTATTTATTTTCAGACAAGGCACAATATCAACAAACAAAAAAATCAAGTAAAAGCATTTCCATTTTTTCTTTTCCCTTTCTCTTTGTGCTTCCCATTCTTCCGCTGCCATCTATCTTATCTATCAATAAATCCATCCATCCATCCAGCCAGCCAGCCAGCCAGCCAGCCAGCCAGCCAGCCAGCCAGCCAGCTAGCCATCCACAAGCTGCTCTATTTCGCCACTTTCCTGTTTTCTTTCTTTCTCTTCTTTTCATTACACAAATACATACATGCACACATGCATAGAGTGTATACATGGATACCTTCTACCACACACATTTCCTTTGAGAAAAACACGACCTAGAATGTCGGCATGCTAACTTCAATGACCGCTCTGAGTCCTCATATGTTCCTCGTTCACGACTGGCAGTCAAGCAATAAAAACAGAGCAAACCGCCCTCTGATATGAATTCCGCTTGTTTAGTTTCTTGTATACTGAGCAAAAACACATTCAGCGTTTAGCACGTTGATAATAAACGAAAGGATACCACATTGTTACTTTGTCAGTTTCTGAGATGTTAATGTGGGGGGGGGGGGAAGGGGGAGTTCTTTCCATCCTGATGATAAAAACCTCAATGATAAAAGGACTTTGACACAGATGTGACGAAAGGTCTCAATAATAATATAAAAATTATGGGATAACTGTCAACAGCAGACTTTAGAATAAAGTGCTTCCATAGAAGGCTACCCAGTAAAAAAATTGGTGCTTAGTTTTCACCAATAACGTACAACTTCTCTGTTATGAGCGATTGTTATAATCTAAAAAAAACGTCTTGGTTATGTTACAAAGGTAAACAAATCGAGGCTGCAATATTGCTCTCAAATACCAGTGCCCAGCTAATCTTTCAAATAATCTGTATAGTTTCCGATGTGTTCTCATGCAGGTCTGCTCCTTACAGTACCTGTTGTCTCTGCCCATCCTTCCCATTATTTCATCAATACTGTCTGTGAATATAGTCTGTGAAAACTGTCTTTTCGTCCAGGAAGCAGAATATCAATGAATGCCGTACAAACCAAAATGAAGTCCCACCAGTGTCTCTAAACTTCACACTTGTACTATCTAGCAACCATTTGCTATCCTGGATAAGTCCACAGAGCTCTTTGTGTCCGAAATATTGAAAAACACCTGTTATCTACAGGAGAACTATGACAGGGCTAGAACGTAAAATAACCACAGCTCATTCAGCTGCCTACTGCCTTCAGTATGTAGGATAGGGTCACCATAACCGCGGCTATTTTAACCCAGCAATTACTGGACATTACCTGGGTTCAACAGCGTCATGATTAACTACCAGCGGGAGGGCATTCCTGGAATCTGCTAGGGTTGATATAAGATAGATGAAAAGTCCTTGAGTTTGTCCCACTGTGGTCATTTGTTTGACATATCTTTAGTTAGACAGGACTTCAACCAGTTGGATGAAATCGATTGCACTTGCTTGAACTTTCATAAGCTGGATAGAAATTCCATACATATGTCAGGAGTATCATTCCTTGACTTTACAGGACTGTAGCTGACAGGGTGACAGCCATCGGGTTCGCGAAATGGAAACAAACGGATGATATCCCTGGAGTTCAACAGAACCTGTTTGTCTTCATTCGTGGGACAATTTTCGTACACTGCTGCTGTCTCCATTGATCTGCGGGCGGCTTTCATCGCAAGAGCCCCTCCGGGACCTGATCACAGCCTTGTGCTTGTGTCGGCGTTCGCACGAGGACAGGGACTGCACCGCCGGGTCGAACTTCATCTTCGACACGTAACTCTGCAGCTCCTGCATGCGCATGCGCAGACCTCTCCCCGGTAAAAGGCATCCGCGCAAGATGGCGGACATTGCTTCACTGAGGCTGAGCCCGTCCAGGCCCAGCATGCTGGCCGGGTGGATGCTGCGCTGGAACTCGCCTAAGTTCATCGACATCTGGCTGGCGTAGGGCTCCAGCTTGAGGCACGTCTCCATCACGATGAGACCGAAGCTGTACAGGTCGTCCTCGGGACAGTAGATTTCTTTGCGGAGCACTTCCGGAGACAGGCAGAAGAAGGGCTTGGCATCCACCGTGTCAGCATCTGGTGGGAAGCGAGCACGGCGGGGCAGGCATTGCCCGCACAGCCTAGGCTCTCCCTCCCTATCCACCTGCGAAGATTCATACAAAGTTTGTCTTAGGCAAAAACAGTCGAGAAACCCCGAGGACTTCAGTACTATGCATAGTGCAACACAGCATTACGGCAACATCGGAACACGATACATAGAATAAAAATGTTATTGTCTAATGGAAATGTGCCTTGCCTCTCTTACAGTAACAGTGTGATGGTGTAAAATAACAAACCACCTTGTAACTCAAACTATTTACCGTCAGTGTCTCGAGGGTTAGTTCCATGTGTACCAGCCCCTCTCTGTGCAAATAGTCTAGTCCTCTGAGGGTTCCCTCCAAAACGGCGGGAACGCTTTTCTGAGGATTGTGGAACCCATTGCTCAGGAAACTGTGGGCGGACATGAGGTCACCGGTGAACAGGAATGCCGGAGGGTTATACATCCGGGTCACGCCGAAGAAGGGAGCAACGTAATCTGATTTCAGGCATCTGCAGAATAGTCAAGAGAGTTTGGAGAAAACTGTTTAGAATCATTCCAGAGAACTGATGGTTTCATTTGAATTAGGTACATGTTCAAAAAAATAGCCGTTATGTGGCCCGATTCATTTGCATAACGAATGCGAAAGTTCTATTGTGTCAATTGTGAAAAAACCGTGAGGGGGGGGGGGAGAGGGGAAGAAACAATGCAGAGAAAGGAAAGAAACGAGACAGGCTATTTAGAAATGTGGAAAATAAGGCGAGTCGGTGAAAAGGAAAGGAAAACTAGTATTTAAAAAAGAGAATAAGAGAGCAGAAAGGATGAAGAAAAAGGAAAAGGTGTAGAAAACAATTACCTAAGCCGGGCTATTTCCTTGATGAGTTCTGCTTCAGCTGGGCTGTGAAGGTAGCTGCGTCCCATCACATTCTCGTAGGTGTCTCCGATCTGAACAGTGCCCGTGCGAAAGATATACCATAGGCTCTGGCATGTGCCGGTGATCAACTGAGACTTGGGAACGCAGGTGAGGCTGTTGTAGTAGCCCGAATCACCTGGAGAAAGGCTCAGATGATCGTTCAAGGACACCTGGATGGAGGCTCTGCGAGACTTGTTGTCTAGGGAGAAGACGATGTTCTCGGCGGTCACGTCACGGATGTACAACGATCCAAAACCCCGCAAGAGGTCCCGAACTGGTTCCAGTTTTTCCATGACCTCGATCAGATCGAGCCTTTGGGACTGGAACTTGCGGTGGTTCGTGCGAATGTCCTCAATGATTTGCTTGTATAAAGTCACGAACCTGAAAACAACAGTAGAAGAGTGGTTTTGTTTTATAGAAAATCAGAAAAAAATCTTCCTTACTGCAAGCCTCAAAATCTAGGTACGTGGCATTTGTTAGTTTTGGCTGTGTTTATTGCCGCGAAAGTACTAAACCCTTGGCATCCTACGCTAAAAGATCTCTAGGACTACACAAAAACGTAGCTGTACGCAAAAGAAGCGCGCGTATATCTGAGATTGATGACGACAATTAATATGCACGAATGATATACACACGAGTTTTCTCTCGTCGTAAATGCTGTTTTGGGACAGTGCTGAGCGGGCATTTGGGGTTGGTGGAAGAAGGGGGAACAATTATCACGATTATCAACCATGCTGCTAACTGCGAGTACTACTGCAACATCTCGGAATTTTGCGAGATTTTTTATTTTGAGAAAAATTAGGAGCTTCCAACTCTAAAAGGCTTTATGAATGGAAGATTAGTCCAAGGATTGGCCATTAAAAAAGATTGCTACCTGGGAATGCTGTTGTCGATGTCCGTGATCAGAGTGTCGAGGCGCGCGCGATATTTCACGACCATCTGCAGCAAGCATTGCGAGTTGTCCTTGATCACTGTCCCCAACTTGTACGATCGCTCTCGCAGGTACGTCTCGGGGGTCGCGCTGAACGCAGACGACCTCCTGCGCATGCGATGTCCAGTCATCATGGCGGCCAGCGGCCTCAGGACGCTCGCCAACAGGTTCCGCAAGGTCACCTTGGGCAGCGCAGCCAGGGACCCGCCGTAGGCAGCGCTGCTGTTTCTGGCGGCGACTTGTGAGAAGTTGTGCAGCTGCCGGAATCGGTTTCCCTTTTCTGCTCCGCTTCTGCCACGTGACCGATGGTGGTACAGCTGCAGCAGCTCCTCGCTGAGATCGTCGTCCGACGAGGACCCGCCGGCCAGACTGGAGGTGACCGAGGAGTTCAAGGAGGCACTTTCGCGCATGTCACTGGCGATGCTGTCCATTTCGTCGTCCAGCAACAGCAGGTGCTCCTGGGCTCTGACCTTGAAGGCTCTCTCCATGTTTTGCGCCACCTGCCGCTGCTCTACACGTGTGTCCACCAGATCCACAATGCGCCGCATAATGATGGTGTCCACATCTTCCACCCAGCGTTCCGTCTGATAACAGACGACACGCAAAGTTTAAGAACTAAGTTCGCCTTCCACTGCCCCCATCCCCAACTTTCTCTACTACAACATTGTCAATTGACATAAGACACCCGACTTTTCGGCATCAGCGCGCGATAGACCGGGGTTGGGAGTTCTTTTCTGCATAAACTTAAAATAGTATGAGCAGCATTTGTGGTAGAATTCTTTTGCGCATCGGCGCGGTTTCAACGTACAAGCATGTATTGTTCTGCAAACTGCGCAATGTCCGTGCCTCTCGGCGTCTTTTCAAGACTCTTCCTTATTCAAAGGTTCGTCCAGCGGACATTAAACTGTTTTAACCATACTTTTTATCCTTCCGTCCGTCCGTCCAGCCAGTCAGCCAGCCAGTCAGCCAGCCAGCCACCAAGCAAGCCAACCAGAAGGTGATTGCCCCCAAATGTGCGTATCTTCTTTGAGTAAAATGGACTTTT
The DNA here is from genome assembly GCA_004794575.1 of Lanistes nyassanus. Taxonomy (NCBI): domain Eukaryota; kingdom Metazoa; phylum Mollusca; class Gastropoda; order Architaenioglossa; family Ampullariidae; genus Lanistes; species Lanistes nyassanus. The sequence goes on along the minus strand of SMGT01000989.1, from coordinate 3,594 downwards.
TTGCGTCACAGACTTGAAAGCTTTTATTGGTTACCTGGCCAGTCCCAAGTTTGGGCGGAGGTGGCACCGTGCTGAGATCCCACTTCTCAAGGTCTTCTAATGTCTCTGGTTCGTCCAGAATGTCGGCTATGATCTGGCACAGTTTGAGAGCCTCTTCTTCCAGCTGCATTCTCAGGAGCCTCGTAGTTTCTGAGGCCTTGTCCTGCAGCGCCGCCAGCTTCTCGGCCGTGGACTGGAACTTGGTCTGCAGCACTTCGTTGGATAGGCTGCACTGCGCGATCGTCATCTGCAGCAGGTTTGTGCAGACGTGAAGCATGTGCTTCATCCACCTGCACACAGGAAAAATGCTGTGCTGCAAGTTTCGACAGAGTATAACGTGTACATTTTAATTATCTATACAGGCACACAAGTTGACTTGGGCAGTTTCTCCTGTTTGGCAATCGTTTTCGTTTATAACAAGTTTTATTCCTCTCTCTCTTTCGACATTTTCATCTTCGTCACTCATCTATTGATAATTGCGACACGCCTGTGACCTTTTCGTCATTTAGTACACATTTACCTTTATGGGGTTTGAAGGATTAGAAACAATCCTGTCTTTTAATTAATAACTTTTAAGGTTTTAGTTTTGGTTTAAAATGGTAGCCAACCGTCTCGTCAGATATTAGGTTGAATTTGGTAACTTTGTCTGATCAGTAACAAGATCTTCGGTTCGTAGACACTTGTAGGTCCGATGTTTTTCTTACCTATAGTTATGATTGACAGTATTCTGTTGCGCCTTGGCAAAAATGTCCTTCAGTCCTTTCAGGAGGCTCTTGTACTCGTTGGTGACGTAAGCATGGTCCACCTCCCAGTGCATCTGAGCCGTCGTGGTGGAGATGAAGAAAGTTTGCTTGGGGTTAAAGTTCGGCCAGACGTCCTTCAACTTTTGCTCGGCGTTCTGCTGGACGCGTTGTCTCTGATCTTTGGAGACCTGGTCCCAGCGGTTGCAGACGAAGATGGTTGAGCTAGGGTCGAACACATCCAGGCCTTCTGTCATTTTGTTGTATCTGAGAATAGAACGCAGGAATTCCAGCAGCTGCGACAGAAGGAAAAAGAGATTTGAATGAGGCAGAACTATCAGCCTATCACAATGAGTTGCCTCGCTTCGTAAGCAAGAAAAACATTGAAAAACGTCGAGAAACATCGTTAAAATACTTTAGTTTCAGACGAACCATACCGATTTCAATTCACATAGCAGATATTAGAAATACTTTAAAACAAAATAAAAAAATATTCATTGTATTTGACTTGCTAATAATGAAGGGCAAATGCCGAGGCTTTTCCAAAAGGGACATTCTGTCCAAGGATTGAAATACTTCCTACAGTTCTCATAGAGGAGGAGAGATGACAGTTTGCAACGTGTTTTCGTGGTAAATTACTGTAAATCCATACGGCAGTATTGTAAGCATTAAGCAGTTTTAAATCCATATAGGGGTTTTCGTCCATCCGTTTGTTTAAAAGGACGGACAGGCAGGCAGGCAGGCAGGCAGACAGGCAGACAGGCAGGCAGGCAGGCAGGCAGGCAGGCAGGCAGGCAGGCAGGCAGGCAGGCAGGCAGGCAGGCAGGCAGAATAATAGACAGACAGAGGCAGGCAGGCAGAATAACAGACAGACAGAGCTAAGCAGGCAGGCTGAATAACGGACGGAAAGACAGGGGGCCAGCAAGGAGTGTCTCCGCTTTTTGAATACTGTGTTAATTAACCATGCTCATACTTTCTGCTATTATCCATACCCGGACACGTGGGCTTACATACTTCTCATAGATTCTTATGGAGACTGCCGCTCCTGCGACCGTACAAAGTCTATATATATATATCTATTGAACCTTTGAAACCACTTGAACGGAAACGTCTGCTTCAATATGGAAATCATTTTATGAAGAACGAGAGGAGGAGGAAGATGACGACAACGATGATGACGATAATGATACACACAAGCCCGGCCACGCACCCAGTCACAATGGTACAAGGAATGGACAGCCACAGACAAGCACAGGTACACACCTTATCGTCCTGCA
>SMGT01000988.1:0-21886 GCA_004794575.1 Lanistes nyassanus | reverse complement strand
CCCCGCCCAGTATGAACGCCAAGATGTCCACGACACATACTGCGATCTTTGGGAGCTCGATCCCTGTTCTACAGCTGCTATATAGCTTATCATAGCCATGCAACACTAGAAGCATTGAAAACACAAAAAATGTTTACAAACTAAATGTTTCTTTCAAATGTATGACTGTAGACCTCAGCTCTATCCGATCAAGATACTTAAACGAGATCCGCACTTCTGCAACCCAGTTCCGTCTCTGAGCGTCAACACCACCTACGAACAGAAGTGGGATATTGTCAGATATTATGTAACAGTGGCTTGTACATGTGGGATCTCCGATTACGGTTACAGCAACACTGAGCATAGAAGTAAGAAGTCGTAACGTCCAACACAATTCAAGATGCAGGTATTTTTAATCGAGCTAACATGCAGTGTGGAGCCACACTCGGCGGCGCCGAGCCCCTAGCGAAGAGCAGGTCTCGCCTGACGCAACAGAGACGGGTACTTTCTCCGCATGATTCTGAACGGAAAATGTTTACAAACTAAATGTTTCTTTCAAATGTATGACTGTAGACCTCAGCTCTGTCCGATCAAGATACTTAAACGAGATCCGCACTTCTGCAACCCAGTTCCGTCTCTGAGCGCCAACACCACCTACGAACAGAAGTGGGATATTGTCAGATATTATGTAACAGTGGCTTGTACATGTGGGATCTCCGATTACAACTACAGCAACATGGTATGCGCTCTCTCTCTCTCTCTCTCTCTCTCTCTCGACATAAGTTTCTCCACCGCATGTCGAGACGTGCCCAGCAAGGCCAAAAAGGCACTATTGTGTATTCTACAGAGACTGCATATGTTCAATAACTACTCTGTTGATGTATTTTGCAGGCTTTTTGATTCACAAATTCAGACAATTATGCAATACGGTTCAGAAATACGGGGGTTAGATAAAGCTGCTATGTATTGTGAGAAGACTACGTTTCATCGCCCACAAATACTATGAAGCACCTTATATCTTTCACCTGTGCTTGCTGATGTCTACCACTAACCCAGATATTGTTAAAGGATTTTGTGTTTTTATTTATAAAGCATTCAAGGCTAGAGAAATTGCATTATCGTAGTTTATGATTAGTTTATGACTAGTTTTACTGATCATGTTTTTTTATGTACACTGCTAAATTTTGTACATCTCATTTAGGACCACCCTGGCAGCCTATGATATCTTAAAAGTTTATATATTTGAAAGTCTGTACACTATCCTTCTGAGGGGACATGACCCTTAAGAATAAACATTCGTATTCGTATTCTCTCTCTCTCTCTCTCTCTCTCTCTCTCTCTCTCTCTCTCGTATTTTGTCGTTTGAAAAAAAATGCATGTGATCATCTTCGCATGCCATGTTCTCTAATGACGAGGAATAGTTTCGCATCATCTTTGGATGCCATGCTCTCTAAATATTATTGTACCAGCCGAACTCAGCCCAAGCCCCTCCGCGTTCCATATAAAACTCCTTCTCTACAGCTAGCTCCCTTTCTATTTTTCCACTTTCTATCTTACTGTTTTCCACCAAGTGTTATGGATTACAAGTGCTACAGACAGTTGTAACACCTCAACCACCTGTAGAAACTGTCCTGTCTCACCCCCCATCTCATCCACTGTCACCACCCCCAACTCCGCCAAGGCCCGTCCCAAGCCCGGCTGAAAAAGTAGGAGGAGGTGGGGTGGTTGTGGCCCCAGAACTCCGCAGCCTGTAAAAATTATACTTCTACAAACTCAAAGCAACAGACAGAGGTCTGTTGCAAAGGCCCTGCGTTTCACCTCATAAGGAACTTCAGTAAGTGATCATGATGTAGCTTCTCTGCAAGTTTCCTCTGTGTGTGTGTGTGTGTACATTTCTGACCTGCATAAACCACTTTGGAGACATGTGTGACCTGCATGCAACCAGTTTGTGGACATTTCTTACCTTCACGCAAGTTACAACAACCATACCAGCTGTTTGCGTGGGAAAAGTGTCATGACAAAAAGAAGACTTCGGGAAAAATCAGTACAGGTGCTCATCAGAGTTTCATCAGGATTGCAAGTGTTTTTTTATGAGCTTGTTGATGCCTTTAATTTTGGATAAGCCCCTGGAATTTATGGATAATTTCCACAACGTTTTATGGATTACAAGTGCTGCAAACGGCTGTAATAGGCGAGTGTTTCGTGTCAGTGGGCCTTTTTCAAAACTGTGTTTTACATCAGTTTGGTTACGTAGTTCAACACAGTCTTCCACAAAGCGTCAGCAACGGACGAATTTCGGGTGGGAAAACATCTTGTCTACTTAAATTTATCTTTCTAACAACGTTTGAATGATACTTTTAACTTTAATAGTATTTTTCTTTACAATTTTTCGAAAATCGATAAAAATCGCCCAAACCGCTGCGATTTCAGCGACGGCGCGCATTGTGGGACGCACGATGCGAGTGAGTTTTAAGCATGTGCCGGCGAACATCAAAAGGAATGTAATGCCTTCCCGCGTCACACGCATTCAGTCGACAACGTACTTCGTTGACAACGACAAAGTTTATTAAGAAGAAGAAAAATGAGTAATTGGCGGAGGCACGGTGGCTCATCTAAAATGCTACTTCTCTCATTTCAATAGTCTAGTGGTTTTTCTCTTGTTATGGTCTCTAGCTTCCTATGCAGTCCGTCACAACAGGCATTAGAGGTTTAGCCTTCCATCATAGCTTCCAGCTTTGTCTAGTTCTAAGGCATCCTGTCTGCCTCTCGTAGCTTTGCCTCATTCTAAGGCCTTCTCTCTGAGTCCGTCTACCTCAGAGGTATCTCCCCGAAGGGACCCTCTGTGTGTGGGTCCTCTCTCCAAGCCTCTCTTTTTCCGGTCCTCTAAAGCCTCTCCTTCTCAAGTCGTCGGTAGGCCAGCATATATTGGGGTGAGAGGTATTCGAAATATTCTAACGAACCTCCCTCATTAGTGAGATCCCGTCATCGCTAGCGATTAAGCTACCCTCTGACTATCAGATTTATGTTGTTGGGTAGGACTCACTCGCGTGGGATAATTGCCCATTATCCTCAGTTCTGGAGGTCGACCCTTGACTAACTGGGTCCTCACCCCTGGGTTTTCCCGACCATTCAGTCATCAACTGAATGTGAAAGCTACGCTTTCATCACGCGACAAACATTTCCGAAAGTTTTAACAAGCCACCAAGTTTAATATGCCGACAGTGACATCATTAATGTGAACGCAGTTTTGTTAAAAGGTACTTCGGTTAAAAACAGATCAAAGCTTTTGCTGTTATTATTGTATGGCCCTTTCACTACAACCTTTTAAAAATAAGATATCAGCGGAAAGCTTAAGCTCTCAGCATTACAATGGAACTAAAATTAGTTGATTTTATTGATTTAATGTTTTTAATCCCTAATGTTACACACTTAAGTGTGCATGAAAATAAGATAAATAGTACACAGAGTACAAGAGGAGTAAATAAAAGCACATTACATGATGTTTAAATATTGGTGAAGATCTGTAGAAGTTATGAACGTTTAACCCTCACAAACTCAGTCGCTGTTTACAATTTTCCTTAAGATCCCAATGTAAAAAACGTCACAAAATTAAATCAAAGAAAAATTCACAACTCCCTTAATTTTTAGCCGATTTTAATAATTTTTATGTCATTTTGTTTGTATTTTAAGCTCTTTATAATGATATATCACTTTTTGTCACGTACATTGCATGTCTTGTCTTCATACCCCATTAAGGGGGAAGGAAGAAAAATAAAATTCTGATTTTAAAAAAAATCTGAAAATTCTTAATAAAATATTGATCATGTAACCTTTATAAGCAGAGGCCTATCCAACTAGTACTGTATCATTAATTTTTTTTTTCTGAAATCAAATCTAGTTTCTTTCTCTCGCCATACGTTTTCTACAATGCTGATCTTAAATCTAACTGCCATTTTCGGATTCATCTAAGCTTTGATTGTGTGACGGCGTTTGTACAATGCGCATGCGCGATGTTGTGTCCTCTGCTCATTGGAAGAACGAGCGCAAAGTCCGCCTTTGTTGGCAGACATCTTTATCATAAACCTTAACGGTCTCCAACGTAATACAGTAAGTTCTAGTCATTCTTGAGCTGTTAGATATATATATATATCAATATATTAATATAATCTCTTTCTTCACTTATACATAAGCCTGTGAATTATGTGATCATCAAGTGAAAGATAAAAGGCTTTTCCTTTAGTTTTTGTTTTCTCAAAAGGCGCGCTTGAAAAATTCAAACTTTCTATAAGCTGGCATCTTAATGTATCAAACAAGGAATTAATTCTTAGTGTAATAAGAACATGAATAGGAACACTGTCTTTGGAGGTTCTTAGTACCTCTTATTTGAACCAAAAGGCAATTTATTTTCCTATAATTATTTGATGGGAAAACTGGTAATGTGATCACATCAATCAAAACAACCAACTGCATGTCGGCCTGAATCTACTGTCTATAGTGCTATCAATAGGTACGTGACAAAAAAATTCAAATTTTTTTTCAAAAGTGATGTATATCATTATAAAGAGCTTAAAAATACAAACAAAATGACATAAAAATTATTAAAATAGGCCAAAAATTAAGGGAGTTATGAATTTTTCTTTGATTTAATTTTGTGATTTTTTTTTACATGGGGATCTTAAGGAAAATTGTGACCAGCGAACTGAGTTTTTGAGCGTTAAACGTTCATAACTTCTACAGATCTTCACCAATATTTTAAAATAAGATATCAATGGAAAGCTTAAGCTCTCAACAATACAATGGAAGTAAAATTAATTGATTTTACTGATTTATTTTTTTTTAATACCTTAAGTTACATGCTTAGGTGTGCATGAAAAATAAGATAAATGGTACACAAAGTAAAAGAAGACTAAATATTTAAACACATTACATGATGTTTAAACTTAAATAATGAAAATAAGTTTCAGTTTATTCATTTATATTATTATTTCTTGTTTATGTAAATTATTATTATTTTTTTTATAATGGCTTATCTGGCGGAAGCAATGTTGCAGCTCCTTTATTTTTCCCATCTGCATGTTAAGTTAATAATCATTTTCAACAAGAAAAATAAAAAGAATTCACCTCATCCCCCACCCTTTCTTTTAAACTGCTATATAATCATGTTAAAAAAGGAATAAAAATGCAAAATTTGAAAACACTACAGAAATTGTTGGGATCTCAAAAGTAATGTTACGTTTTGTTTACCTTAAAACCTACAAAAGAAAAGCATTTTATGTGCAGTTCATCATCTTCTAAGGCTGAAATGCTCTGTCCCTCGTTTTCCTTTTTGGTAGCTTAAAGCTTTTGACAGGGAGGGGCAGCTAACCCTTCACCCAACCCTCCTCCTTTCTCATCCAGGCTTGGGACTGGCAAAGGCGGAGTTAAAAAAAATGTTTTTATTGTTTTAAAACTTTATTGGATTAGATCATAAAAATACAATTCTTTGAAGAAAAAAATGGGTAACAGAGCAATTTATACATTTTATCAGATAAGAACTATAGTATACACATCCATTGTGACTGGCAGAGAAACAGCATACAGTTAACAGAGTTCATGGGGATGGATTGTTATCCTGGTCAACCAAAAATGTAATTCTTCAAATTAAAAGCAGACTGCTTCACTGGCACTAGTCTAACACCAGGTCTCCTAATACTACATCCACTGCCAGTTCAAATTTTGACAATTCAAAATCTATTGCTGTGTCGTATGTCTCCTCCTCTGGCTTCCAATAAGCTATAATATAGGCAAGATGACCCTTTTTCTCCTTGAGTTTTTCGATCTTTCCATAGTATATTTCCGGCTTCTGGGTCACTTCATCATACCACAGATGACAGACATTTCGACCCACCAAGTTTTCATCCCTCAAAATGTCTGTCAGGTCTGATTTGACTTTAGTGTCCAGATCAGGAAATTTAGAAGCAAGGTCTCCTACACTAATCTTCTTTATTTCTAGCTCTACCTTCCTTCTCTCTTTTTCTTGCTTCTGCTGTTTCTTTTTCAAAATTCTTCTTCCAAGTTCTTCCTTCAGCTTACTATGCCTTGTTCTGTTGCTCCATCTCTTTTTCCTTGCCTTGCCCACTGACCAGTTGACAATCCTCTCTGTTGTCTGCTCACCAAGACTGTTCAGGTGGTCGACTACATGGTTCTTGGTGGCTCTGATTTTACATGACAAGAAACACAGAGTAGAGTTGGGCGCATGGTCCTTGGCAGCATTCAACATCCCCATGACTTCCTCTGCATCAATGTTGTGGAGCCTGGCCGTCTGTGTCTCACTTCTCAGTTGTCCAGACAGCTCCATCTGGAAGTAACGCCGGTACTGCCTCTCCAGGACACTGATCACTGCTGTGAGACAGGAGACAATCATGGTCTTCACTTGATCATCTTCTGGACAGACCGAAGCTATTTCTGGAAAGACTTCATCATCAATGGTTTCACCGAAGAAGTCTTTGGTATCAGAGACCAGTGAAACGGGGTTATCTGTGGCAGCCTTGATGTTACTAATCACCATTTTCACTTTATCGATGGCTTTCACGTGGGTGAGCTCACTGTTTGCGGGGGCATAGAACGTCTTCATCCATGGCCCAGACAACTTCTTTCCCAGAAGACCCAAGACGCACATCTCCTTAAAAGCTGTTTCATTTTCGAAGTCAGATCTCAAACTTGCTTGCAACCCGCCACAAGTAACTGCTCCTGTAGTCAAGAATTTCTTAAAGACAGACTGGTACCGAATGAAAAGACCACATGTGTGAAATAATACGTGTAGTCGGTTACCCCTGTAACGAGGGATGAGGGTTTTGGGAAGGCCTTCTTGCTCTAAAAATGCAGCAAAACCTTTCGGATCACCTTTCCCATCCCTGTACCTCATCTTGTTCATCTGGACCACGATGTTCCCTGCCAGGCAGTCCTTTCCCATGAGTTGTCCCTTCTCACTGTCCGGCTCGATGGATTTGAGCGCTGACCTGCAAGCACTAGCGATGGAATCCAGTGGATGCAGATGGCAGTTCAGCTCGTTGATGTTCTTATCCCAATTTTCGCTTACAAGCTGGACAGTTGCATGGTTGACTGCAGCTCTGTCTGACATGGAGCTACTGATGTTTTCGATGATCTTACCGCGGGTCTCCTGAAACTCACACTTATAGAAATCTGAATATACCTGAGCAAGGTGATCTATTGACTCGGTGATGTGCGTCCTATAGTCTTCTACTGTCCCTCCGGGCAACTGGTCCACCGCAACAACATGGCACTGTGTCTGGGTGGTGAAGAGGACACAGTTCATGTGCACTCCCTCTTGGGTGGGGGCATCGAACCCAAGAGTTAGATGAGGTGTGGAGAGTGCAACTTCAGCTGCATGAAGGTCACAGAGAATGCCCAGTTCACGTGCCATCTCTTCTATGGTACTTCTATGTGGAATTTCTGTTGGAATAGGTAAGCCTAAACACTGAAAAAATGCCCGGATCATGGATGGTATGTTCTCTGTGGAAACGTTGTTAACAATGGCGTTGTACACTAACATCCTCAACTGAGTAGAATAGCATTTTCTGTCTTTTTTTTAAGGCTATGGGCTGCTGTCTTTCACAAAGCAACTCTTCTTTTTCTTCCATCAGTTGCTGAATCTCATTGTCCTTCTCCACCAGCAAATCTTTAAATTTCTTGTCTATGTCTCTAAGCTTCTTTTCAAACTCCAAGTCTTCTTCTCCTTCCCTCCTTTCAAAATCCAAATCTTTTTCTCTCGTCAACTTTTCAAAATCAGTTTTCAACTTTGTCATCTTACTTTTACATTTCTGCTTACAAACCTGAATCATTTTTCTACAACGTGTCACTTCCAACTCTGACCCTGATTTAGATGCCACTCGTAATTGGTGTTTCAATAATTTAATCTGTTCCTGCTGTCTTTTTATTTTCTGTCTCAAATGTTTGGTGGTTATTGGGTCAGTCTTTACCTTGACCTTCAACTTTGCTATCTTTTCCCTGTAGTACTTCCTCATGCTGGCAGCAGACTTGGACTGAAAGTGCAGCCTTTTTCTCATCAACTTCTTTCTTGGTGTGAGGTCCTCTGGCCTAAGTATCATAGGCAGTGGTGGGGAAAGGGCAGTAACAGAGGGTAAAGAAAGGGCAGAAGTAGAGGCTAAAGGAAGAGCAGAAGTAGACAGTGGAGAAGGGGCAGAAGTAGAAGGGCTTGGATCTGAAACAACTGATAATTCAGCTCCCTCCAACAGTGGAGTTGGAGTAACTGCTTCATCTGACATGGTTACTGTGGATTGTGGCTCAGGCACTGGCTTATGGGTGTGACCAAAATCAAAAGGAGTCTGGCAGAGTTTCTCAAACTCAAACATTTTCCTTTCATTAGAACAAGCTAATGCTTTTAACATGGTTTTTGCCTTCACCACTAGGTGGCGAACCCGATCATAACCAGGACAGCAGCCAAACCTCTCACTAACTGCTGTTACAGTGGCTTTAACAGAGGATTCATTCTTAAAGAATGAAAGGATAACATGACCATTAAGACAGGTATCAGTATCATCTGTTAACGTTCTTATTGTATCATGCATTTTTCATTTAAATCCTTTCTTCCTATAGATTATGCACTAAAGGTGAGCAGCGCAGCGTGGACTAGTCAATGATTTTTTAAAGTCTGCATCGTCACTTTCATTACAGTAACGATCTATTCTCAACCTTTTCAATGTGGTATGGATAACCTTTGGGTTTTTGAAAGTTATTCATTCCTCCAGCCTTCACCAAAAAAAGGCCTGGGATAATACATGATTTCTGTAATCTTATCTGTCCACTAGAATTGAATCTTCAGTCAAATACAAATATGTGTGACTTCCTGAATTTTTTTTTATATCGCAGAGGTTTCACACAGTTTTATGTGAGCTTAAGAAAACATTTTGGTTCAACAAAGCTTGATCCACAGAGAGAGAGAGAGAGAGAGCATGCGGAGGGTTTCTGCAATGAGTGTGGCAATGAAGTTGGGCTTTTTACGTAAAGAAAGCAATGACATTTTCGCACTGACGTATTTTAACGAAAATTCTTTATGTCAAATTCGCTTTTTATGTTAAGTTCTCACTGTATGACATTGGGAACACTGTCCTTAAATTCTCTTTTTGTTTGTGTGTTTGAACTCTCGCGTTTGGGTCTGTCTGTCTGTCTGTCTGTCTGTCTGTCTGTCTGTCTGTCTGTCTGTCTGTCTGTCTGTCTGTCTGTCTGTCTGTCTGTCTGTCTGTCTGTCTGTCTGTCTGTCTGTCCTTGTTAACGGCTGACTGCAGTCAGCGCCACCCGTTGTACCGTGGGACCTCTCCTCGGTCGTTAGGGCACGTCACAAACGTTTCGTTAAGGTGGAAATACACACAGACGCAACTTGTTTTGCTGATGGGCGTTAATCCTTTGAAACACGTAATAGGAAGATTGGAATCAAGCAGTTGTCCGAAGTCAACGAGCCGTTTCTGACAGCACGCTCACGATACTCACCTGTCCAGGTATCACCTACGTTCCCCCTGGTGTGCGGTAACGAGCGACTGGTACCGTGTGATAGCGCGACACCTCTCCCGCTAGGGGTTTAGATAATGCTCCAGTCAATTAACTTTGTTTTCCCACCACCCACAGAGAAGACGAACAAAAGGAAAAGGAGCAGAAACTTCCGTCAACAACTCTAACAAAACATACCAGTCTTAGAATACGTCCTATACTCACTGTCTCAGTGACATTTGTAAAGGGATTAATGTGTAGCTTTCAGTGACGTCATCCACAGAAGGAGCAAGCTGAGCGTGCTGTTGTTGAGTCTAGACCAGGGTGTAGCATTTTACAACGAGTTCACGAGAATCATCGCGCGACATTATCGGGTTGTTCATATTATGAGGAAATAGAAGACGGAGGAAAAGATTTAAATCCATTATATTATGTGTTTGAGACATTAGCTTCCGGGAATGGTGAGGAGAAACACAGGTGCTGTCTAGCTCAAGACATCGATCACCACAAAGAACGCAATGAAAACACAACGCACTGATATGACAGATTTTTCGTTTTCGATGTTAAAATGTTTTATTAATCGTAATTGTCATTATTGTTTGCACTCCTTATGATCTTGTCATTATTGTTTGCAATCCTTATGATCTATCTATATGACGCCTTCACAAACTGTCGATCAGAATCGGTGGAATAAAAATCATTGATCAGCATTGAATGTCAGTTATTCCACAGACACGAAGTTGCACAACAGTTGTAGCTGTAGTCAAACACTAGCCCATACAAGTAAAAACTCCCAACACAAGGTTTGCACCCACAATGGCATTGCTGAAGGCACTAAATGTCAGTTGCGTGCCCTTGTCCTGTTGAAAACAAGGACAGTGAGACCCAAAGCACGTGCTATTCATGATTTTGACCTACTTTCGTGCGATGATTCACTCTCAACTGGTACAGGTATTCAGCGTTCGATGTCCGTCTCATAGGAATCGACAAAAGCGAATAACAAAAATGTAATCCAGCTTTCTGTCACAAAAGATTTTATTGAAGTTTAGTCAAGATGTTGATGCTGCCACATTGCTGACTCGTGTTTTGACTGGTTTGTTGATAATCATACGAATTTGTCGAGGACAATGAAATAACATTCCAAACCTGTCAATTCTTCCAAAGATGTGTTATTACAACTAAATGGCAACATTGTAGCTCTTCAGAAATTTGAGCGTCCCGGGAAGAGGTAAGGGAGACAGACTGTACAGTAAAATACCTGTTGGAGACCCTCAGTTAATCGCAGAATAGCGATGTCTGTATTTTGGTCACCATGGCGAGAGTTATACACAATTTCAAGCGTACAGCGACATATACTTTCCTTAAATTCTTTGTTTCTCCCTTTGTTTCATTAAGCACTGCGTTAGATCTGTGGGAAGACCAATTTCTGAAATTTAAAATCCTATGTACTAAAGATTCTACAGTTATTGACTGTTCCATTTAGCTGCATAGTGATTAATTCTGCACACGCACTTAATTTGGCCTGGAACGTCCTGACATGAAAGGGTTACACAAACAAGCGCTTAGACTGCAAATGTTTATGGACGTTTGCACATGTAGTCAGTGGGATGATATTTTATCAAACGAATTCAGAGACCAAAAATATCGACACAACTGACGATGAACGTTCCGATGAGGTGCTGATATAAAACCATGTAACACGTGTTATCAGGACACAGAGGAAATGGCACCAACAGGTGAGCCCATCTGCACCAACACACGATCGAGCCACTGCAGAGGCCCGTTGAGGTGGACCTCCACCCAGCAGGGGGTGCTGGTCACGTCCTGACGGTGGTACTCCGCACCCCAGCCCTTGACGAAGCTCATGCGCATCGTGCACATCTTGGTCAGGTTGAAGACTGCCTCGTAGCCGTGACACACAGACTCCGCCAAGAAGTAGGCGAACTTCTGGTTGTCGAAAATCTTGAGCGAGCAGCCCGGCGGCAGTTTGCAGACGGTGGTCGGGTGGAAGCCGTTGTAGTAGTTGCAGTTGCGGCTCTGCACGAAGACGCTGCAGTCACTCAGACACTCTGTAAACACCTCCCCCGCCACGCTATACATCCGCACCCCCTTCCCGATGTGACGGCGGGTTCTCTCGATCGTGGAGTTGCGCTGCACGTTGGACATGAGGCCGAGGCAGAAACGGTCGGCAGTTTTGGTGGGGTTGCAGAAGCCGTCGATGACGATAGACGGGTGGTTGACGTGGAATGTTTCGCCTACCCGATAGTTGAGCTCGTAGTAGGCTATGGAGCACCAGTGCGCTGCAGGTTCTTGGTAAGTTACTGGCTGCAGGTCGGACGCTGGGCTGGGGTGGGCTGCGAAAGAGGATATTGTACTGTTAACGTCCATGGGTTGTGAGCTGACTTGAAGTGTCATCCCGCCAGCACTTGGGTTCGATTCCACGTGGCGCTGTTGTCCGTCATCTGTCGCTTGGTAAGCCGGGGGAGGAGAGTCAGAAGGGAGATAATCTCTCTCTGCTCCCGAGCATATGGATTCCGGTGACGTCTGCTGATGAAACGCGTGCATGACTGCATGACTCTCTGTTACAGACTGGAAGACAGGCACGTTACCCTGGCAAAATCTCGTGGTGTCTCGCTGGCTATCGTCCTGCACCTGATAGGACGGGGGAGGGGTGTTTGCAGTGATGCTGAATGGGCTGGAAGGTGCTGAAGATGCAGAAAGAGGCGAGGACTGCTGATGGAAGGAATACGAAGGCATGTTGGGGGCGGTGCTGGGGGCAGTGTGGGGGGGGGGCGGGAACGACCGAAGGCAAGGCAGCTCCGCGAGATTGGTTTCCATGCCCTGCTGGACTTTCTCGTACGTCGGGTAAGCAGGAGGCGGGTCGCGGTAGTCAGAGAAGGGTGGGGTAATATCGGGGCCCTCACTGAAGGGATATGTGACGTTAAGAGGCATGAGGGGCTCCGGGATGGACTGAAAGTCGGGCACGCTGCCTCCAGAAGGCAGATCGCTGTAGCAAGGGACCAGCACAGGGGGCAGCACTGGCGCTCCCACGCGCTGGTAGTGGTAGGGGTTGATGCAGATCTCCTTGCTTTTGGTGGAGTACGGATGCTGGCAGCAGTCCAACGCCTTCAGCTCGTGGGGTGACTGCAGGTCCGGCCAGCGCCACAGCCGGCAGTACATGACGTGCGGCAGCCCCTTGCGGTGCGACACCTGCACGCGACCGTCAATGGAACGCGGGATGGTCACGCACTTGCTGGGCTGGCCAGGGCAGCTCAGCGCGCGCTCCAGGCTCTCCACAGCCCCCTTCTTTTTCTTCTTCTTCAGCTTCTTGACGAGTGAGCTGACAGCTCTCTCCGCCCACTTGTCCTCCTCGTCGCCTTGTTTCCAGCCCAGCAGACGATGGATTGATGGATTTGAGAACGAATAGACGCAAGACAGTGGTGACGTCATCTCGTGCCTGAAGGAGAAGGAAAACCACTGTGTAAAAATATGCGTTTACCCAAATAGGAGGCGCACATACAACTCTCGTAATTGTTTATATTCTACATCTACATGAAATATAAGCGCCTTTCTTTCTCATTTCCGAACAGTAACAATACCAATTAAATCTGTGTCTAATTCAGCATGTTAGCTTTGTCAGACCCTTGTACGCCAAGGTGAATGCTCACTAGGGGATGTACTGACAGTTGCACAGCAAAGATATAAGCGAATGACAGAAACAATGGCAAGTATGAGGACCAAACAGCTGATGCTTTGTATATGGTCTATTTCACAGTTTGTTTTGCACCCGTCGTGCTAGTCTGTTAACAACCAAGTGTCGCTTTTTAAAAAAAAAATCAGAAACAAAAATGCAAGGTTGAGTGGTTGGCTGGATAAATAAGTAAAAGAGAGAAAAAACAATGCAGACCTCAGACATAGTAATCTAGGTCTACTTTGTTCCACAGTCTTAACGGCCAGCGAAGAACACTTTGGTTTCAAGAATTCAAGTATTTATATTCTTCCGCTCACATAGACGATAAAATCATACTAAGTACGCAGAACAATCGTAGTTTACCCGCCATGGGCCTACACAAGCAAAATGACACACACAGAAAAAAATTCACTGTACAAAGTAATAATAAGCTTGGACACTCATTCGCTCACATATACAATAACATACAAAGGCTGTTTAAGAACAAGAACTTAGACAATTAGCCGCATAAACCACATACCTGTACCCTCTCCTAATCTCTTTCCCTCCCTCCCTCCCTCGCGCGCACGCACACACACAGCCACAGCACGAGCACACATGATACACACTTTACCCAAGTATAGCTTTGTTTTAGCGCACTGTACTGAGTAATATTTTTTTTTAAACTAATTTAATCAGTAATTTTTTGCTGTTAGTAGCGAACAAATTTTTGAAGTTTACAGGCACGAGGTGGCAGCGCCGCCCTGCGCTCAGTCACAAACCTATCGCACACGATAATGTAGTCAAATTCGTCTCCCACACCCTCCCTGTCGCACACGGAATATAGTGAAACTCGTCCCCCACGCCCTCCCTATCGCACAGACTGCATGATCGTTTGTGTTTAGGGATCTCTTCTTGTCTGAGTTCGTTGACTGGCAAATTATTATTTAATGTCCAAAATTTTAGTAATAAACCGCAGTGAGAAGGTTTCAGAACTTTAAGGTATAATTTGGATTTGAATGATGTTTTAAGTATTCTATAGTTTGTGCATACCTGTTTTGTGTTTAGTTCCTCAAACCAGCTTTGGATATAGTGATCTTGTCGGCATGTTATTCAGCATGTCATGCAATCTGTCTGGGGCCCGGGAAATTCCCCATTCCAGTCTAGTCTTCGCCGTGTCACACGAAGTGCATGGGAAACACGTGATGTTCATAGGTAAGAAATGCTCAGCCCTGAAATCTCTTCCCGTGCACGCACGTTATGGAACGCAGCCCAGGACTAAAGCCATCAAAGTTTGTCCTTCAGCATCTGTCTGATTAATATCTGCATTACACATAGCCCTCGGTGAAAACTGAACGACCTTGCACTTGGTAATAACGCGAAAATCTCGTGCAGCGAAAATCGTAAACAATTCATTTGAAAATCCAAGTGATTTTTCTTTCTCTTCCTTTCACCCTACCCAGTGCTCTCTTGTACTCCCCTAAGTTTCTCTTTCTCCTCTCCCACGCCAGCACACACAAACTAGATGAAGGTGTTTGGAAATTATATGACTTTGTCATCAAACTTTATAATATCAGGGTGAAACGTCTTTGGACATCTAAGCTTAATATTTTTTAAACTAATACGTTTACTATTTACTACGAAAATAATCTTTTCCTAGGACAGTCTCTAACTTTTTTCCTCCCCAGACAGACGTATTTTCCAACTGTTACGCTACCTTGGCCACCCTGCCCCTTTCTCTCACTTCTCTCTCGCTCTTTCTCTCCTACTGCCTCTCCCTGCTCTCTCTCTCTCTCTCTCTGACTCACCTTGTTTTCAGTCCCTGTTGCCCCGTATGCCTCCTCGCTGACAACCGCCATCTTGTCTGCTGACAAGGGAGACTATTGACTTGCCCCAGACGACACGACAAGCGGCATAATTCTCAGT
Source organism: Lanistes nyassanus (assembly GCA_004794575.1). Classification (NCBI taxonomy): domain Eukaryota; kingdom Metazoa; phylum Mollusca; class Gastropoda; order Architaenioglossa; family Ampullariidae; genus Lanistes; species Lanistes nyassanus. The sequence goes on along the minus strand of SMGT01000988.1, from coordinate 6,807 downwards.
TGGCTGTTTTCTAAGGTTGGAGTGGCAGGTGTGTTGTGCGTGACAGTGACAAATATTTTGTCACTAGATCGTGTTAGCAGCCTTGCTTCTATTTTCAAGGTCATCCGTCAAAAGAATCATGACTCAGCTGGTCAATGCAGTGCACTGGTAACCCGCACCCACGCGCGCACGCAGTACAGCACACAGAGAGATTACAGCGTTTGCTGTTTATTGTTTTATGAGATGTGTGGTACGAACGCCGTCCCAGTACAGGTGGAGTAAGGACGAGTGAGATTAATGTTGCCTGGGAAACAGGAAGGCGGAGAAATTCACCTGATTATTGTAAGTAGGTGCTGCATGTCGAGAAAAATTTGTGTCAAACCCGGGATCTGAATCCAAGACCCTCTGTATCGGTGGCAAGAATTGGCTACCTCTATTTGGGGTTGCTCCTACAGAGAGAGAGAGAAAGGAAGTTAAGGAGTAAACAGGACGAGGACGACTAAAATAAATACAGCAGTTTGTGACGGCCGGGATGTACCTTATCTCACTGGACTCTACTATTCCAGAATTACTGGACAAACTTTTAAGGTGATCTCGTAAAATGTAGATTTAATTGAGCAATAGTAACCAAAACCTTTACTGCCTCAGGTCAGTGCTTTCTACACCAAAGGGTGACGACGTTATGAAATAATGTGAATAAGTAGAGAAATCTACCGAGGGAAAAGATTCTCATACTCTGACACGTTCGGTCAGTCTTACACAGGCAAAACACTTCTAGCTCAAGAGCCCCCACCCTCGTAATTCACACAACTGCAGCGAACTGTTATTCAACATATATTTCATACACTAACTGGGTCGACAACATCAAATATATCTACAGATTATTTAAAAAGAATCACCGTGCTCGTGTCTAGGATAAGACGCTGCCTGATTACGTCATACCGCGAGAAATCAGACAAAGAGAAAAAACAATCTAAAACAGAGGGGAAATCAACCTGCAATACGGCCTATGATTCCGCTCTATTCACTGAATCAATAAATGACTGAACACCTACTCTTGTCACTACAGCAGCAACTACTTCTGTGATACGCAACTTGGAAGCTATTCACTGAATCAATATTTGACTGACAACAGAGCACCTCCTCTGGTCACTACTGAAGCAACTACTTTACTGCAATACACCCCTCCAAAGCTATTCAACGACCAACAAAGAAGCTACGATACTGCCACAACCGCACTACCTATACCTCCCCTTGACTTACGTCCGGCCACTAACTTATGACGTCTCCTGTCTCCGGCAGGATAAACCCACTTATCTTAAATCAACGCGAGTCCCAGACTCTAAGATATGGTTATGGTAAAAGCAGTCTTACTTACAAGGCACAGTCTACAGTCACTACTTTGTCTCGGAGTCGGCGCAATACACTCCAATGTATTCGCGTGATTGCAAACTGAAGCTTTTCCCGTCCAAGCTAAGATGGCGAGGGGGCAGAGGTCCGTGGGTCTACACGTGGCCGCTTCTCTTGTGGTCTTCCTACATTAACTCTCTTTCCATGTCCGGTCCCGAGTGTCCTTTCCCTCTCTGTGTATCTATCTCCCGATCTCACATTTTTACCTCCTTAAGTACTAAGCGTCCAGACCTCTTAAACTCGGCTAAACCGGTTCTGGCCACCTAGGTGGAGCAGGGCAGCTGTCATGACCAATGACGTAGTGTCCACCTACCGAGGTGTCGAGAAAGGGGAGTGGCTAAAAGGCTAAACTAAGAGTGACAGGTGATAACCTAGGGATGACATGTGACACAGTTACCTCACCTTAGATCCAGTTTAAGAAAGAATACATGTGCTATAAAAAGGCGATTCGCGCTGTTAGTTTTATATGTAACGTGCTGTGTCCATAAAGATTTGTCTGTCAAAAGGGAACTTCACGTTTTCTATGCTAGGTTAGGTGTTATAGTGTCCATGCTCTGTTATCCTGTATCTACCAGACTTGTTCATGTTACACCTAGGTACTGGCAGCGCTATAGACACAACCGTATGCTGACGTGTGCGATCAGGGGAGCCTACCGGAGCTCTCGCAGGAAGCTGATGTGAGCCTGCAGCAGACTGGAGCCACCCCAGATGGTGGGAAAGCGATGTCATGTCAGCATCACATTCGGCAACAGGTTCTCCAGTGGCAGTAACTCTCGGAACATATACTCTTGGCGATTATCCACGTGGATGTAGTACAAGTGCTGCGGCTGATAAAATGTGTGCAGCAGTCGCACAACTTGTCGCACCTGTCGCCCATTTAGTGTGAGAACAAACACAATTTTCATCTGCTCACTTCCTGGCAGGGAATCTTGACGTCGTATGAAGCAGCAATGATGTTGACTGGGTCCACCCAAGCTATGGAGACTACGATTTCTTCAACTAAGTCCCAGACATGTCGTAGGATTACCTCATCAAAGGGTCCCAACAGACTACCATAATTGCGGAAAATCTGTTCTTTTGCATCAAAATCAGACCCGACCTCCAAGTACTGTAATCTCCCCACGGGCCCCTTAGGGTTTATCACAGAGTAATAATGCTTTGGATGTAAGTAGGCTTCTAGCATAATCTCTTTGCCAGACGTCATGTCCTCCGCCTTGAACAAAGGCAACAGACCGTGGAAATGGTCGCTCTCCTGAAACAAGGTCACCTCCAACAGTTGCAGGGCTCGAAACTGGCAGGATGCATGGCTCTTCTGTAATGATGCCAGCGTCAAGCGCAAAAAAGGTGTGGTAAAATGTCAGACGGCCGTCTCAGCTTTCGCTGTGCTGATCAAGGTGGTGATGCTCATTCTGCCAGTAGCTTGTCAGCCCTGCCATAACTTTCTTCAGGTGTCCAAGCAGGTACACATCCAAGCTGTTGATGATCTCCTGACTGACATCAGGCTCCAATTTTCGTGCAAAGAAAACAGGCTTGTCCTCGAATTTAAGCACCCTCTCCAGTTCACCGAGTTGGGAGAGCAGCCACACCAGTCCACAATGTGCTTGTGGTCAAATGCAAGTTGTTGTGAACCCACTCCATGCAGAAACGGCTGTTCTGTAGTACTGTGTGGAAGAAAAACTCTACAGGAAGCAAGGAGTACTTGTAGAATGTTTGGAGTCCAGTGAGCATCTCATCATTTTTCTTGATGACGTACTGGGCAAAACGTCTATACAGGCATACCCAGTCACTGCCCCCATCAATGCGAATACCATTGGGCAGAGGTCTTGGGTCAACACGCCACAAGTGGTTTTCACACTCATGAAATGTCTGGTCCAAACCGTTTCATAATAAACGTAGGTGTATCGGTCCCATGAGACTTGAGAAAATTCATCCCTTTGTACATAGTAAGATAACTGGTGAGATCTGCAATGGTCTTAATGGGGTAATCAGTTTCGCTGAGATTTATGTAGTAGTCCCAGGCCAACTCTTTCTTTTCCAGCAGCTCTCGCTGGAATCTGAGGTCAGCCTGCAGCAGACTGGAGCCACCCCAGATGGTGGGAAAGCGATGTCGTGTCAGCATCACATTCGGCAACAGGTTCTCCAGTGGCAGTAACTCTCGGAACATATACTCTTGGCGATTATCCACGTGGATGTAGTACAAGTGCTGCGGCTGATAAAATGTGTGCAGCAGTCGCACAACTTGTTGCACCTGTCGCCCATTTAGTGTGAGAACAAACACAATTTTCATCTGCTCACTTCCTGGCAGGGGAGAAGTCAGTGGTGCTTGATGGTGAACCGCCTTGCCAAAGCCTGTGGCAAAAACACGATTAGCCAGGCAGCTCCCACAGGTAGCATTCTCCTGGCCACGACATTTGCTGCCGCAATGTGGCTGCTCCCGCTCACCATGTTTTCCATATGCATCACCACACCAGCACTCCTAACTGTATTGAGGGCCTGCGTAACTAAATCCTGGCTGTAATTGATGCACATCTCTGGAGAGTTCAGAATACCTCAAGGCTTCCCGTACTTTGTCAAAATATGAAGCATGACACATTCTTTACAACAATGATCCATTCCACTTTGGATAAACTCATATACAGTGATGAATTTAGAGGTAATGATTTGGGGACATTTTGTTCAAAGCTTTGTGATTACACTCATATTGGCTGCGGAAGAAATTTCTCTAATGTTAAACTGTAGCTGTCAGCCCTGGTCATCTGCCTATGGGAAGTTTTGAGCCAATGGACCGAATGTCTGACTTGGGGTCAGGTGACCGAGAGCTCCAAGAAGTTTTGCCACATGCTTGGAGCACACAGGAGTTCAACACCTCCACGGAACATGCTTTCTGTAAGACCCAGAAGAGAGGAACCAGGATGTCAACCAACAGCTCTAGATCTCTGCCAACCTCCTTAGCACTTTTGCCAGCGTCTTCCTCCAGCTTCGGGCTCTGTGGCATTTTCAGAATGTCTCTCAGCTGTGAGAAATCTTTGGATGAATACATACCAATGGGACCACCATGACTACGAAATACTTGTGCTGCAGGAATGCGATGTCCCTCATAATGTGTCAGTGGTATAATCAAAAACTGTTTCTGCAACCAACGCCATATTGTACATGGTCCCAGACATGTCGTAGGATTACCTCATCGAAGTGCCCCAACAGACTACCATAATTGCGGAAGATCTGTTCTTTTGCATCAAAATCAGACCCGACCTCCAAGTTCTCTGGAGAGTTCTGGTCTGTTTCAACATAGCTGTCTCTGTCTGCAAAGTTGTCTTTGAAGCATCCCAAGTACATGCCTGTGTCATTCCCTTTGATGGGACAGTAGCGTGGAAGATGTGCGCTATACAGTTTGTTCTCCAGGTGCAGGCATGCTACGTCCGCCAGTTCCTGCTTACACTGCACAGTCTTGGCCCTGGTGATGGCTGACACAGCTTCCTTCACAGTCACCTCACACTTGGGCTGGTAACTCAAAAAATCTTGTGTGCCCACTGTCAACGAAGCATCCATGCCTGCATCCTGTAGTCCTCTGCCAGTCGCTTTATCGTCTGACTTGTCAGCTTCTTTGATAAAATAAAAACTGTATCCTAATACAGCTTGGAGTACCAATATCACCATAGACAAATAAAAGAAATATTTGTAACGGGAATACAGTCTCCGAGTTGCCACAATCCGTGAGGTTGCCATGCTCATTTGTGATAGGTAAGTAAGCCTACCTAGCACTGTCTTTTTTTCTGTGCTGCTCACAACGCGACCAATCGTACGCAGCCTTTTAAGTGCATCATCAGGAAAAGTTTTGTTGTGATTTCACCTTCAGTTACAGTTTGGTGTGAAATGTCAAAAGAGTGGCGCATAATCAAACGGCCCTTCAGTAATAAATACAGTGGTCACAAGTCATTATTTAAGCAGTAATCTTTCTGCGTTTCATCAGGATCGTGTGGAAATTTACAATTTCGATGTGATTTCATCTTAAGTTACAGTTTGATGTGAGAACCTGACAGAATGAGGGCTGGTGTCAGAAGTGTTCTCACGATACAAGATAGTGCATGACGCTGTAAGCAGCTCGTGCCCGCCACGACACTCTGGGTGGATATGGCGGCGAAGCTTTCAGTCGAAAAGTCGGCGTTACCTGGTCACTTTACATCAGACACTGGTGACGTCACGGGGTTATATATGGAATCCTGCGGAGGCCGGGAAGCGGGTGCGATCGCACCTTCATCTGTACCGTTGTCGTTGTCTGTCAGGGAAAATCGAAACCTTTTGGGCTGCGGATAAAAGTGGTGCACTGCGTCGACACATAAAGAGGCGGGAAAAATGCCCCGGTTAACGCAATACAGGTGTGGATTCGACACCTTAGCGCAATTATTAGTCAGCCCGTCAGCAGCAGCGTACCTTTATAAAGCAGAGAAAATAGACGCTTGTATTAACTTTAATGAAATTCAAATGTTGCAAAAACTTTGCATAAAACGTCAGCAAGCTTAATGAAATAGTTGCCCTGCTTGCGCTTGGAAGATTCTTAGATCGACATGAAAAGAAACACGTGACGTAATTTTAAAATCAGAAGGGTCTACTCTTGTTTGCCTGTAGCACTTTTTGCACTATCGTAATTGGTTGTATGGCGTTCGTATAGTGGGAAAATAACTAATTAACTATATAAATACCCTTGTTGCTCGTGCATGGAGAGATCCATGGGGTCCCAGTAGCGGGCAGCAGACGGCGGACATCCGTAGCAACCGAAAGTCAGATGTCGATCCACTTCCGGTATCCTTGTTTCCCGCTGCACAGGGCTCTCCTCCTCGTCTGTCGACGAGTCCAGCGGAACGCCAGGCCTGTCGTCACGTGCCGGTGAGATGCTGGGCCGCGGCAGGCCCTCCCCAACCTCGACCTTCAGGTACTTAGGGGCCCAAGGGGCCTCCTTGCGTTTGTCTTCCACCTAGGATGATGTTGTTCCTGCAAACCGGAGAGCAGTTTAACAACAAAAAAAACAACAACAACACTACTACTTTCGTTCTTGTTTCACCGCTAAGTCCTTCGCGACTTGATAACGAGAAAAGAACCTACAGTTTGTCCCAGGAAACCGGGCTATGCGTCTGAGAAGTGCACTAAATAATTCTCACACTTTAACGCGATGCCCTACGAGGGCTGACGTCAAGAAATCTGTTGAGCGCACTCCAGAAATTTCTGCAGTTCTCGATTTCCAGACGTTTTTAGCGTGAAGACCGGTCTTCGCTCTGGCGCGCGACCCTTCTGTGGCACACTTAGAAAGTCAAGAGGAAGGTCAAAAAGAGGAATAAAATTCGTTTATATCGCGCCAGGATAGTGAGACTCCAAAATGGCTTCTTCATTAAAGCTGTGATGCATTAAAGAGAAATTAAACCC
>SMGT01000987.1:0-25695 GCA_004794575.1 Lanistes nyassanus | reverse complement strand
TTCAAGTTACTGTTATTTCAAGACCATTTGAGAATGTTGTATACATGCGTGTGTTTGGGTGTGCAAGCGAGCCTGAATGTGAATTTCTGTAACAGTGTGTTAGGTTCCAGGACTGTGGCAATGGAGAAATTTCTACCAAAAAGATATGGTGAGCATATATTTACTAACAAAATGCTTGGTATTTGTAAATAAAGTCACATAATTTATCGTTGCTCTGAATGACGGTAAACATTAGAATTTTTTAGTGAATGATACTCACTGCAGTCGGCTTCTCCCTTTTGGCCGGAAAACCCGTCTTTGCATGCACAATAATTATTCTTGCATTCAACGTTGGTGCCAGTACACTTCTTTGTGGCGGTATCGCATGCTGCGTTAAGTTTGCCGACAGCAATGTCAGCTGCTTACGAAAAGTACAGAGAACAGAATAGGAAAGAGAGAGGCGTAAGAAGTGGATATTTTATGCGGTGTATTTTATTACTTCATTGAAAAGCATTTACAAATAAAAACATCTATGGTCTGGTTACTTTGGTTGCACCCATACACAGATAATATTGATTAAATTTTATGCCAAAAAAATATCGCTGCTACATCTGTCTGTCTGTCTGTCTGTCTGTCTGTCTGTCTGTCTGTCTGTCTGTCTGTCTGTCTGTCTGTCTGTCTGTGGAACGCTTGAAGACTCTATAGGAAAAGACCATATACTTTCTTAGACGTAGGAGGGTTCAATTTTTAACGCATAGATACCCATCAACAGATATACACGTTTGTCAGCAGATACGCTGTTTCCAGAATGGATGAAACTGAAGGCAATCTTCATGTAAAAACGAGTTAAAAGTTTTGGGAATAAGTCTAAAGTAATGAATTATTTCCGGTCTTAGCTGGTGTTAGATGGCCTTCTCTGTACGCGAAGGAAAAATATACTTACAGCATGCGTCCGCATTTTTTATGTATCCATCTTTACAGTCACACTTTGCGGCAGGTTTGGGACAAATGGCGTTAGTGACAGTGCAGCTGTCCGGATCACTGCCAGTGGTCGGTGTACAGGCTTCGCCGAGGCCAACTGCTGCATCAACTGCGAAAAAAGAAAGGAAAATAAAGAAGCCTATGATAAAATAATTATCTTTTCTTTTTGCCACTTTCAGTCACTGTGTCCGTCTCACTTCGACCGTCTCTGTCTTCAACTATTTCCTTTCCTCTTTTCTCCCCTTTTTATTGTTTTCTTTCTTTCTCTTTAATTCTTCCTTCCCTTTCTCTCTCTCTCTTTCTTGTTTTTGACAGGCGAGATGCATCGTGTGTGCCTCAAACAGTACGTTTTATCTTAAAGTCTGTGTGCACTGTCCAAACTGCAACAGGCCCACTTCCTGATCCTTAATCCCAGCGATAAAATTAGCATTCACTTCTTTTCTGGGTCTCATTGACCGTTTCAGCCTTCCATGTTATGAAATAAGAGGGGTGATTTGTAAAATATGCGCGTGTGTGAAATCGCCGAAAGGTGGAAGCACGTTCCCTCCAAAACAACCAACCAACCAGGTTGGAATTAGGGGCTAGCCGTTGCCACACCTGTCACTAAGGTTTTGAAAGACAGAATTGAAAACCATATTTGTAAACGTTTAATTTCGTCATTCAAAACAAATGAAGGGTTTACAAATAATTGCAAAATTGATGAATTAAAACAAGATGGTATTAACTGTGCTGCTACACAGTTTATCCACGTTTTGCTAAAAAAAAAAAAGAAAACAAAACAAAAGAAACAAGCTATTGAGAGTTTTCGAACAAGCGACTGTTGCTTGGAGCATGAGTAACGCCGCCCAGAGGTGGGGGGTCTTACCTCCCCTGGGTATATCTCTAATTTTAAGCGAGCGTAGCAACCCTAGCGTTTGCAATTCCCACCGACTTGGGGTTCGCATGCGCGAAGCATCAAGTGCACTGTGCATGCGTATGCTGGCTGCTAACCACAACAACAAATAATAACAGGTCAAACCATGACTTCTAGACAGCGTCACTTTTTATAGTTACAGCGAAGAGACCGTGATGGTCGATCGATGAGTGTTAAAGACATTGGATTTTATAGTTAAAAAGTCATAGGTTCGATACTCTTATTAGCTTCACGATGTTTTTTTTTTGGGGGGGAATGGGGATTAAGGGTAGGTTGAGGGTTTGGTATGAGGTAGGAGTTCACACATAAGTTCTCACGAGCGTAAGCGAGATGAAAGGTGGCTGCCCATTCATGCCCCAAGTCGGTGGGACTCGCAACCGGGCCATCTAACGGGTCTGGGTCAGTATTTATCTTGGTCAGCTATACAAGACCCTTCAAAACCGTCAAAAAAAAAGTATTCCTTTTATAAAGAAAATTATCTGCACTTCCATGAAGACAAAAATTGCAATTGTTTTATAATACTAAAATATTTAAATCACAAGGAGTACTCGTTTTCATCCTGTACGATGGGATATGCAAAAGTTAGTCTTTCTCATACTACTACTGTGACCACTATTACTACTGATCTAAATCTAAATTTGTAGCATGCTCAACAAAATATTATTTATGTTGAATTAATTGTTTTCTTCAGCAAGAAACTAAAAGAAGTTGTTTTGTATTGTATGCTTGGAAACAATGACGTCAAGTCACGGAAGGTCGTTTCGGTGCAAAAGAACCCTGGCACTTTTTACTGTCTTTTTTCACAGGCAATTGTCAACCTACTTTTGCGCCACTCTGTATTACGTCATCGGAAAGCTCAGTGTCGTGATGAGTTTCACTCCTTAAATGTATTCATTCGTCATTCTCCTGTTTGCTTGGTGGAAATAAGTTTTACTCCTTAAATGTATTCATTCGTCATTCTCCTGTTTGCTTAGTGGAAACCGATGTAATAAAGCTTTTCTTCTATCCAATATTTTTCCACAATAAATAATACATACACAACAATAATAAACGTTTGTGTCACGCATGTTTCTTCATCCGTCCTTGCAGCCATCCCTTTCTCTCAGGCTGATTAGTGACCACAGCAAAGCTACAGGTGGTGCGAATACCAACCAGTGGAAAACCTCGACAAAAAATACACGTGGCGTGTGCCAGCCGGGGGGGGGGGGGGAATGCCTCTAACGTAAAATAACGTAATTGTTTGGAAACCACCTATTCTGGTTTCTGTCGTGTCAGCGTTATTCACCTGTAGTAAAAGGCTCTGCCGGTGACCCTAATAACATGTTACAACAAGGAAGCTGAGCTGGGATAAAGTTAACGTTTTGGGTTTACCCTTTAAGCAGGACACAAAACAACACAAACAGGCGAATACTGTAAAGCAAAATGTAAAATAGCAAAAAAGAAACGAGAAGAAAAACTCAGATGGGGAAAACTCCCCCACTTTGCTATCTTTTTCTTCTCCTACTGTATCCTTTTATACTTTAGTTTACAATATTTACCTGTCTGTGTTACGTTCTGTGTCCTGACGAAGGTGTAGTGCTCTGAAATTTTGAGTTTTCTACCCCAGTGTATAGCTTGGCTTAGTTTCCCTGATGTTACCGCATATTTAAAATGTTCACAACTTAATTAAATACATGTCCTGGCTAAACCTATAATCAGAGGGTAAAAATATTCTGGTAAAAAAGGGGTAACGTTACCTCGAAGAAAAACTTGCTGGAAAATAACAGCTGACACTAGGAAAAGTCGAAGCATGATGGTGGTGTGGATTTCGGTGGTGTGGCAGCGTCAGAACTGTCGAATCAAAGGAGGAATCTAATGGCAAGCAGGCAAACATGCAATATATATATATATACACCATTCGCTTTAGAAGCTAGACCGTACGCTGCTTCCTGATTGGCTAGTTCTTTCTGAAGATATGAGTATCTGATTAGACTGGTACGAGACCCAAAGATCGTAAGGTCTGCACGTTTGTGTGTGTTCAATCATGTAATTTGTAATCTACCCTATAAATCATCCTACCTGCACCAAATTATAAATTACACAGTACATTTATTTCTCAATTGTGAGGTGTTTTGACAGAGTAAAACCACATTAAAACTGAGCGAAAAAAACCCATCGAGCACTTCATTTGCAAAAAGCTTGCCATAACAGTGTTAAATGTTACCTGCCACACGAAAAAGAAGAAGAAAAAGACAAGAAAAAACACACGTAGGCCTACATCTGTCGTAAATATTTGCAGTAGGAGCACGCCCGAGGTATTCACTTTTTAAAAGAGGACTTAGTTAATCCAAAAAGAAGACATTAAAAAAGAACACAGTCACTATTAAGATAATATATTTTGCAGAGGTTACGTTTGCCGCTTTTTAACTTAATCTATGTACGACCTGTGCTAGAATTTGCTAGTTAACTTTTGAATCATCGCCGTTAAGTTTATGTTCTTCCGTTCTTAATGTCGTGTAGTCTGAGCAATGTTAGGTCATTTTCGAGAGAGAATCACTATTTACTTTTTTCTTCGTTCTTCTTCTATCTTTCTTTTCTTCGTCGTTACTTCCTTCTTTCCAATCTTCTGTTCATCCGTTTCCTCTTTTCTACATACCTGTTCCTTACTTTTGTGTGAGGTTAATTAGCTTTATTAACTGTCATTTTTCTTTCTTCATTATTTTTTCTTTGTTTATGGAAAGAAATTCCAGTCGTGTGAAATCAGAAGTAGAAATGATTTCTTTCGTTCTTTCTTTCTTTTCCTTACTAGCCTCTCTTCCGCACTGGTCCTTCAAATATCAATTTGTAGTTTTTGGGACACAGTATTTCTTAGCCTGTTAAAATGAAATTGATTTGGGCAGCTCTAAATCAGTGACTCCACACTAATCGGTCAACGCTAGTACTAGGTTTATCTTAACAGTCTGTTTCCTGTCGTCGCGAGCGTGCTGACAGCAAATTTCAAATCCATTAATCTCTTACTGTGTATCCTTTGATCCTTTGTACGTGTATTTGGAGGTATCCGCCTCTCTTCCTCATTGCTCCTACTCACATCAGTTTGTAATTTATAGAACATAATAATTCCTTATTCTAACATGGAAGTGATATGGGCAGTTCTAAATCACGATTCAGAATTAACATTCTGTTTGCAGAAAGCTTCGGTACTCTAACAGATAAGGTGTTCACCTCCGAGGTGAGAATTCGATGGTTCGTGCCCCCGCCGAGTCATACCTAAGACTTAGAAATCGGCAATCTAGTAGCTGCCCTGCCTGGCGACGGACTGGTTGGCCCGGTGTCAATATAATGTGACTGGGTGGGACTGAGGCCCTTGTTGCGACAGCAGTTCCACGTGTGGCAGCACGTAAACTTTCCTAAGCAACACCGTCTTGATATGCACGTTGTTTGCGGCGGGATGTTAGGCAACACTACCCACATTCCCCCCAAAAAAACCCTGTCTTTTGCTGTCTCCTCGAGTGTTCTGCCAAAAACGCACAAATCTATTTCCGATGGAGCTACGGCCCTGTTATGATCGGAAAGGCAAGTACGAATGCTCATCCATCCTATCCAGGGATGAATTGCATGAGAGTTCATATCTCCTGTTCATACGTAAAATACACAGGGCAAATGGGCCTTACGACCGCTTTCATGACCGGAAGTGCAGATAGGAACGTTCATGCAAGATGGCCCTGGTTCATTAATTATCCGGCGCATAGCGCTGCCTTTTAAAATCTATGTTCAAATCAAGTAGAGTCGCTGCACCTGCCCCCTTTCTGATATTATCTGCAAGCCCTCAGTATCCCATAAGACGTTTGCCCATGAAACCCGGTTTTTGAACTATGCTCCGTTCGAAAATTACGACTGTATGATCCACTTTTCTATATCCAAGAAAATTTCACATAGACTGATATTTTTTCCAGTTTTTGTATTTATGATTTCCTATTGAAGAGCTGTTATATGGTCTATCGTGCTACGTTTCTTCCTAAATCCACTGTGTTCTGGAGGGAGGATGTGTTTGGTTTCACAGAAGAAGTTTAGTCTATTTTTGAGGATTGTTTCTAAGGTTTTTCCTAGCTGAGATGTGAGTGCTATTGGTCTGTAGCTAGAGGGGGCTGTCTTATTTTTGCCAGGTTTGAGGATTGGTATAAAAACTGCTACTTTCCAGCTACTTGGAATTATACCTTTATCGAGGAAGCATTAAAAAGACGAAAAGAATAATGTCTTGATACTGTTATGACTTTTGTTTAACATCTTGTACGTTATGAGGTCGGGGCCTGGAGCTTTTAGATTTTAGTGCTAGTACAAGTTCTTCCACGATTATTTTCTCAGTTAGCTTAAGTGGATCTTCTAGATTTTTTTGGTAGGCTAAAATTTCTTTCTGATATTTCTTTGTGTGTTTTAAAGCCAGAGTCTAGATTTAAGTTTGAGCTGGCTTCTTGAAACACCCCTGCCATGAGGTTAGCTTTATCTTCATTTGTTTCATACTTTTGTTTGTCTTTTAGTAGGGTGGGCATGGTGGTCCTGGGACCATTGTTAAATCTTTAAATTTTTTTTCCAACTCTCATATAGGTTCAAATTTAGGTCTAAGATTTCTGTGAACTTATGACATTTTTCTCTTTCGGCTTGTAGTATAGTGGATTTGGCTAAGGATTTTGCTTTTAAGTATTCTATGCTATTTTCTACACTTTTATGTTTTTTCCACAATTTTAGTTTCTGTTTTCTGTTTTGTACAGCTAGCTCACATTCTTTAGTCCACCAAACTTGAACCACAATTTTTTTAGCTTTGTTAATGCCTACTGGTGTAGCCATTTTAACTGATGACTTTATGGCTTTGGCTTCTGTCAGCTTTTTAGTTTTGACTTCTACATCATCTTCGTTTTGCCATGTGTCTCCTATTTCAGTTTCTGCCTACTGATCTCAGTTGGTACGTTTGGTGTGTAGTCTGGTTGGTTCATCTTGCCGTCTGACTGGTTCTGCTTCTAGCATGGAAATTAAAATTGGGAAGTGGTCGCTACCTAGTGTCTCATCACCATTTACTTCCCAGTCTAAACTGCCAACTAAGGTTGGGGTGCATAATGTTAAGTCTATTGTTGACATTTGGTCTGAATTGCCCTGACAAAAGATGTGGGTGGGTTCCCCATTATTTAGCAGCACTAAGTTTGTGTTGTCTATAGCCTCTTCTATCATTTTCCCTCCCTTATCAGGTTTGGGCTTATTATGGTCCCAGAGCGGATTTTTAGCATTATAGTCTTCCAGTATCAAATCTCCTGAGCTGAATACTTTTGTCAAATCCTCTACTGCTAATTTGTTATATTTGTTAGGTTGCGAGATGTACGCATTGACTATCTTCAGCTTTCTACCAGATGCCAATGTAATCTCAGCTATGACCATCTCAATTTCTGGGTTAATGGTGTGTTTTATTTCCGTTGCTGTGATGTCATTTCTAACATATATTGCTACCCCTCCTCCTCTTTTAGGCGTAGGTCTAGATTTGAATATTGGTGGATATTTATATCCACATAGTGGGATAGGATCCTTGGTGAAGTTTGTTTCTTGAAGGCCAATAAATTCAGGAATGTTATTTTTTATGAAGTAAACAATTCTATTTTATTGCTATTTAGTGTCCTGCAGTTCCACTGCATAAACATCACCATTTGAACATCGATTTTAGATAAAAAAAAGTTCATTAATCCTGACAGTGTTTTTAGCATACTAGTTAACAATGACATTTTGGGTTTGAGGTTAAAGTTATCATCCTGGGTGATCTTGCTTATGTATTTGTTTATTTTATGCATTAGTGTCAATATTTCTTCTGTCAACCTCTCTATTTCGTCTGGGCTGTCAGATTTCTTGGTCTGTGGCCTGTTCTCAGTCTGCGTCAGCACCACTGGCACCACGTTACTGTCAGGAGTCGCCGTGGCCTGGGTGCTGTCGTTAGTGACAGTTTTCTGGGGCTGACCGGATTCTGTTGCTGGAGGTGGTGATGATTTGACTGTCTAAACCAGTCCGTTTATTCTAAATTTTTGCTCATAAATTCTTTCATTCACATACACGTGGCCATCAAGATAATTACATATCTCAACCAGTCAGGACAGAGACAGCAGAAGCCACACACCCTGTCAACTACAAGAACACGCCCCTAAGTGGACACCTTGAGTGGACATAGCTACTCTCCCTCCCCGCCTGGCGGTTTACACCTCTCAGCTACATCAAAGCCCCTGCTGGTCAACACTATGCGTCACCCGAGTCCTCCTGATGCGTATTCTCCCCTGTCCAACTAACCCACACCTGGCCAGACCGATACCTGCTCTAGAGCTAAGGTCCGTTCCCAGCGGTGCCTCCAGGGTAAGTAACACCTTGCCCCTTGCTTCTAGAGCCAGCACCCCTGATCAGAAGTGTGAACAGGAACCTAACCAGGGCTGGTGATGACGTGAACGACTAGATGGCGGCTTGAACAAGGGGATAAAGGGATTAATTAGGGCCGGAGGGTCATGGATGGGTCACACATCAAATCTATGGTGTAGTCTTCTTGACCCACCAGACCCCAACTCGTGACAGAATATTTTGACTAAATTTCTTGCCTTCTATTCGTAGGTGTCGCCTGAATGTCCTTATTCTTCAAAACAATCCATGTATTTAATTTTTTTCTGATATTTTTGACAACTTTCTAAATCCAAAGAATCGCAGTCAGGAGAAAGTGGAAGAGCAAGAAAAACAAGGCGCACATGCGCACGTACATTCAAAAATAAATAAATATTGAGAAAATCAAAGAATTTAGTAATAATAAATCCACGCATACACTGCTACAGAACAAAATTTGATTATCGCACAATTTTAGTAATAATAATTCTAAAACGTTACGCTTTGTCATGCACGCACCCACACTTCAAAGAAACAAAAACACATTATTTTGTGACTGTATTAATGTTAATTTTGTTGACAGGCAAATCATTTACCTGAAGTAGATAAAACAGCATTGCGTCTCTTAAGGTTGATCGGGATGAGATAACTACTAATAGATCAGGCTAAATCTGTAGGTCAAAATTAAAATTGTTTCAGGTAACATAGGCCAAATACATAGGGTAGGTAGGTCGGCTTTAAATTTTTACTTTATATTTTGTGTGTGCGAGCGCCTGCGCGCATGTGCGTGTGTTTTTTTCCATCAAGGAGAAAAAATTATTAGGATCGGGTGAAAATCTTAGGGTCGGTCCTTTCCACTCCAAAGTTGCACGCAACATGCACAGGCTGAGTGAGCCTTACGACAGCTTTCATAACATGAAGAACCTGTACAAATGTTCATGCAATTTAGTCCTCCACCGCCTCTGCCGACGACGACACAGTCAAAGGACAGATGTTTGAAACGATGCGGACGATGAGGTTTTGGATGTGGGAGGGAAGGTGGGCCTGGAGGAGGGAGACAGGCGCTTCTTGAGTTGGATCCTGTTGTGACGCGACAGGGTGTAGCACGCGAAGAGCGAGACGCCCTGCAGGCCGTTGCAGACAGTGAAGAGGTACCAGGCCGCGGGGCTGCCCGTCAGTCCGGCCCCGAACCCCAGCGTCCAGGTGAAGCCGATGGTCAGAAACACCTTCAGGTAGATCAGGCACCGCTGTCTTTCTTCCCGCCGTTCTTAGTACAGACCAGTGCATGCTTCAACTTCAGCGTTCTGTGGCGTGTGCATGAATTCGCAAGCACCCACGCACCCACTCACATCTGCAGTCTGCAGTTGTCGTGAACTTCACGTCTAATAAGAAAAGGATAAGATATGTGCTGCACCCTAATCGAAAATGGTCGAGTGTGTTTGCACTTGGGTCTCTCTGATACCGTGGGTAGAGCAGTTACAACAAAGCGCTTGCATGCATTTGCTTAAAGTGAATGTATCGGTCTGACATGTTTACGAAGCGCTGCTTTCACACGCAGGTTATAAGTAAGATTATTCGAGACGGATGAATAAATGGACGGATGTACAGACAGACAGACAGACAGACAGACAGACAGACAGACAGACAGACAGACAGACAGACAGACAGACAGACAGACAGACAGACAGACAGACAGACAGACAGACAGACAGACATGAATACAAATTTATTAATAACAACTAACACAAGGCTGTGTACTTTTAAGCAGCATTATTTTCTACAAGTACTATACATAAAGTTTTTTTAAAATCAGTATTCCCACTGTTTTATGTCCAACAATGCATCACAAATACAAAGGAGATATTAAGAAGAATAACCTTAAAACGAAAACAAACACCCCCCCTCCCCAGCAACAACCGTCCTTTTCTCTTCAAAATTAAACGCTGGACACGACAACAAACCTTCAGTGTCCTGGTCACCGCGGCAGTTCTTTCAATGCCGCAGATGGTCAGGACAAAGCAGACGATGTTCACCATCATGGACAGCCCCACGGGTGCGTAGAAGAAGGCCAGTAGGGCGCCCGTTCGGCCGATCCAGAAGCACACGTTCTCCCCGTACCCGACCCCAAAGCCTGCAGGTCGCAGCAGGTCTAGGACAAGACACGTGACCACCACGCCAGCAGGCACGGCCAAAGCCAGGACGCACAAACGCGCAAACGTTCTGGTCGTGGGTGCGGCTCTGGCGGAAGTGGAAAAGAAGGTGGCAGCCATGTTGCCGGAAATGGTGGACATCCAGCCGAAGACGGAGAGCCAGACGAAGTGCGTGACGACGGCGACGATGAAGCAGGCGGCGCGGCCGTCCAGCCGGACGTACAGGAGACACTGGCCGGTCAGGAGGGACAGCGCCAGCGCGGCCGTCAGTCTGCTGCCGATGTTCCGCCTCTTCTCCGACACAGACGTTTGTCCATGGATGTGCAATACCCGCTGCTGAGCAAGGCATCGGCCTCTGCGTCTGTATATGGCCACGAAGCTGTGCACGGTCCGACGATGGAATGAGGTGACAGTAAGAGGGACTGGTTCCTGTAGATCTCGCAGCTGCTCGGTATTTGTGAGGAATTAGTTTCGCTGGAAATCACCTGTGTTAGGCATGAGAAGATCTCCGCGGTAGAGGCTCGCACGAGATATTCACTTTTTAAAATAGGACTTAATGCAAAAAGAAGATATTAAAAAACAGCACACACTGTTAAGATAATATATTTGGCAGAGGTTATTTTGCCGCTTTTTAACTTAATCTATGTACGACCTGTACTAGAATTTGCTAGTTAACTTTTGAATTATCCCCATTAGGTTTATGCTCCTCCGACGTTCTTAATGTCATGTAGTCTGAGTACTGTTAGGGCATTTTCGAGAGAGCATCACTATTTCTGTTTTCTTCGCTCTTCTTCTATCTTTCTTTTCTTCTTCGTTATTCCTTCTTCCAAGTTTCTTTTCATCCTTTTCCTCTTTTCTAGGAAAAATCGTGTTCCTTACTTCTGTGTGAGGTTAATTAACTTAGTTAACTGCCATTTTCTTTCTTCATTATTTTTTCTTTGTTTTATGGAAAGAAATTCCAGTCGTGTGAAATCAGAAGTAGAAATTATTTCTTTCGTTCTTTTTTTCTTTTGATTACTAGCCTCTGTTCCCCATTGCTCCTCCGAATATCAGTTTGTAGTTTTTAGGACAATATTTCTTAGCCTGTTAAAATGAAATTGAAATGGGCAGCTCTAAATCAGTGACTCCACACTAATCGGTCAACCTTAATAGTGGGTTTATCTTAACAGTCTGTTTCCTGTCGTTGCGAGCGTGCTGCCAGCAAAATTCAAATCCACTAATCTCTTACGGTGTATCCTTTGATCCTTTGTACGTGTGTTTGGAGGCATCCGCCTCTCTTCCTCGTTGCTCCTACTCCTATCAGTTTGCAATTTATAGAACATAATATTTCCTTATTCTGTTTTAACATGAAAATGATATGGGAAGTTCTAAATCACGATTCAGAATTAACAACCTGTTTGCAGAAAGCTTCAGTAATCTAACTGATAAGGTGTTCGCCTCCGAGGCGAGAAGTCGAGATGGTTCGTGCACCGACCCAGTCATACCTAAGACTTCAATGGGGGCTTCAATGTCAACATCAGCCCCATTTGTTTGTTCCAAGTCCTGGGTGCATTCCCGAATGCTAGGTTGTGGAGTAGGTTTGCCTGTCCGGTGTTTGCGTGCTGTGGTATGTCTGACTGGATGATCTGCAGGAAGGCACTGTATCTTATAATAGTAACTTGCTGCTCTTTCTTTAATTAAGTCTTGGTTTTTGTCCTGTCTCTGCCAACACTGATAGGTTAGGGGTGCACACAGGGACACCTAAGACTAACTTTGATGCTTCTGTTTAGCATAAATGGTTCTACTAGTTTAATTAGTCTTTGGGGATGCCCATTCGGTATAATTTTCTGGATCAGGTCATTGTGCCAAAGCATGTCATATGGCTTTCCAAGAAAATTTCACCAAAGTCACATAGACTGACATTTTTTCAGTTTTTGTATTTATGATTTCCTGTTGAAGAGCTGTTATTTTGTATTTTGATATATGGTATTTTGTGTTACGTTTCTTCCTAAATCCACTGTGTTCCGGAGGGAGGATGTTTTTGGTTTCACAAAAAAAGTTTAGTCTATTTTTGAGGATTGTTTCTAAGGTTTTTCCGAGCTGAGGTGCGAGTGCTTTTGGTCTGTAGCTAGAAGGGGGCTGTCTTATTTATGCCAGGTTTGAGGATTGGTATAACAACTGCTACTTTCCAGCTACTTTGAAATATACCTTTATCGAGGAAGCATTAAAAAGACGAAAGAATAATGTCTTGATACTGGTATGACTTTTGTTTAACATCTCGTAAGTTATGAGTTTAGGGCCTGGAGCTGAATCTAACTTTTTAGATTTTAGTGCTAGTACGAGTTCTTCCACGGATATTTTCTCAGTTAGCTCACATTCTTTAGTCCACCAAACTTGACCCACAATTTTTTTAGTTTTGTTAATGCCTACTGGTGTAGCCATTTTAACTAAGTTTATTATGGCTTCTGTCAGCTTTTTAGTTTTGGCTTCTACATCATCTTCGTTTTGCCATATGTCTCCTATTTCACTTTCTGCGTACTGATCTCAGTTGGTACGTTTTGTATGGAGTCTGGTTGGTTCATCTTGCGGTTTGACTGGTTCTGCTTCTAGCATGGAAATTAAAATTGGGAAGTGGTAGCTACCTAGTGTCTCATCACCATTTACTTCCCAGTCGAAACTGCCAACTAAGGTTGGGGTGCATAATGTTAAGGCTATTGTTGACATTTGGTCAGAATTGTCCTGACAAAAGATGTGGGTGGGTTCCCCACTATTTAGTAGCACTAAGTTTGTATTGTCTATAGCCTCTCCTATCATTTTCCCTCCCTTATCAGGTTTGGGCTTATTATGGTCCCAGAACGGATTTTTAGCATTAAAGTCTTCCAGTATTAAATCTCCTGAGCTAAATACTTTTGTCAAATCCTCTACTGCTAATTTGTTATATTTGTTAGGTCGCGAGATGTACGCATTAACTATCTTGAGCTTTCTACCAGATGCCAATGTAATCTCAGCTATGACCATCTCTATTTCTGGGTTAATGGTGTGTTTTATTTCCATTCCTGTG
Source organism: Lanistes nyassanus (assembly GCA_004794575.1). Lineage (NCBI taxonomy): Eukaryota > Metazoa > Mollusca > Gastropoda > Architaenioglossa > Ampullariidae > Lanistes > Lanistes nyassanus. The sequence continues at coordinate 12,260 of SMGT01000987.1, read as the reverse complement.
ATGTCATTTCTAACATATATTGCTACCCCTCCTCCTCTTTTAGGCCTAGGTCTTGATTTAAATATTGGGGGATATTTATATCCACATAGCAGATCCCACCTTTTCAAGCAAAAGGTACACGACCAGACAAGTCAGCACATTTATTGAACTATAAACATTAAAAAGGATAGCAGAGGAAGGAAAGAGGTAGATGAACAAATATGTAACAATGCGTGTATGTGTGTGTGTGATAGTAACAATATGTGGTATGTTACAACTATCAAAACAGTAAGTAATACAACCGGAGTACAGTTGAATTCATACGAATCGTAAATACTACTTGCGGTGGATATATATATTCCGATCAGGAACAGAATTATAATCCAATCAGGAACAGAACAGTCAATCCAATGTTCGTTCACACTAAATAGTGGTCCGCGGTAGCAGTTCGTATAGCAGACGACGGTTAAGAACTGTAGACACAGTTCACAGGGACGCAAATGTTCGGTCTGAAGAGCGTAGACTCGGGAAAGTCTGTAGTCGAGGTCAAAGGTGACTATAAACTCAGTTATGCCAAGCCAGTAGATCACAGCAGGTCGATCTGGTCCTCAGGTATCAGGAACGCCGGATAACAAGCAACGTACTATACAGTTCGTTTGGCTGTCCTTGGACGTGCTTGCCTAACCGTTACGGGTTAACTCCTTGCTTCGTATAGATTTCAGATCAATGTGAACTGTCCACTCTCTCAAGAGGAAAAAGGTTCGCTTGTCTGCACACTCCCGGCCTACTATTAGGTCGTATAAGATGAGTAGCAGTTGATCGGAGATATATACTACTGGTGTCTCGGCCGTTAGGTCTTCAGTCCTTCGAAGGCCTAACAATGTATTTTGTCTCTTTCAATAACCCGAGAAAGCTGACAAACAACTCGATCGTGGAAGCGCAAATTCCCTCTCAAGTCGAAAACCAAGCTAACACAGTAATCTCGCGATTGTTTTCTGAGTAACTATACGGAATCAGCCGTCAAGGGAGAGCGTATAGTGAAAGATTGACCGTTAACGTTCCCTCAACTCAGGAATGCGTCCAATCCCGCTAGTTTCTGCTTGAATCCCCGATGAAGCGTTAAACCCCACCGAAATTTCCTTCATCCCCCCTCGCAACCAACATCCTATCTTCTCATTGGCTGGAGGAGACCGAGTATTACGGGTATTTGACAATCGAAATGACGTCTTTTGCCCCTCACACTGCGTATACTTATTGCGTCAATACCGTGTCAGCTCTCTCTTGAATGGACAATTGCAATGCTACATGAAGATGCATTAAAAAGAACACAGTTCTTAACAATAGCGCTGAAGAAAACCTTCCAAAACGTGACAGCCAATGTAATCTCAGCTATGACCATCTCAATTTCTGGGTTAATGGTGTGTTTTATTTCCATTCCTGTGATGTCATTTCTAACATGTATTGCTACCCCTCCTCCTCTTTTAGGCGTAGGTCTTGATTTAAATATTGGGGGATATTTATATCCACATAGTGGGATAGGGTCCTTGGTGAAGTTTGTTTCTTGAAGGGCAATAACTTCAAGCATGTTATTTTATAAAGTTTAGCAATTCTTATTTATTGCTATTTAGTGCCCTGCAGTTCCACTGCATAAACCTCACCATTCGAACATCCATTTTAGATCAAAAAGTTCATTAATCCTAACAGTGTTTTAAGCATACTAGTTAACAATGACATTTTGGGTTTGAGGTTAAAGTTATCATCCTGGGTGATCTTGCTTATGTATTTGTTTATTTTATGCATTAATGTCAAGATTTCTTCTGTCAACCTCTCTATTTCGTCTGGGTTGTCAGATTTCTTGGTCTGTGGCCTGTTCTCAGTCTGCGTCAGCACCACTGGCACCACGTTACTGTCAGGAGTCGTCGTGGCCTGGGTGCTGTCGTTAGTGACAGTTTTCTGGGGCTGACCGGATTCTGTTGCTGGAGGTGGTGATGATTTGACTGTCTAAACCAGTCCGTTTATTCTAAACTTTTGCTCATAAATTCTTTCATTCACATACACGTGGCCATCAAGATAATTACATATCTCAACCAGTCAGGACAGAGACAGCAGAAGCCACACACCCTGTCAACTACAAGAACACGCCCCTAAGTGGACACCTTGAGTGGACATAGCTACTCCCCCTCCCCGCCTGGCGGTTTAAACCTCTCGGCTACAGAATTCAGCATTTCAGAATTTATTTTTTCTTCCTTCACCCTCAATGGGGTATGAAGACAAAACATAAGCAACAGTACAATAAAGCAATAAAAAGGTGAGCAGAAATTCACTTTGATAAGCAAACGAATTAACAACCTGTCTTTAGAGGCTCGCAAGAGCTTGCTATAAAGTGAGTGCAAACAAACATACAATTATCCATGTCCAGAAACGTCTTTTAAAACATGATAGCTTTGTAAGCAATCGTTTGCTCCTTGTTGAGAGCAGGGACTGAAATTTATAGGTATTAGGGCGGTTTCTGTAGTAATAAGGCAGCCATTTGTTTCGGTCATCCTTAAATTTATCGCAGCAAAATAAATAATGGTACTTATCACCGATTTCGTTACTGTTACAAAGATGACAGATTCTTTCTTCTCTGGGTATTCTCTGTATTCTGTGCGTTTGGACTGGGAAGTTGTTGTTCAAGAGTCGGAAGTTAAGCCCCTGGTGATCGACACTATGCGTCACCGGAGTCCTCCTGATGAGTATTCTCCCCTGTCCAACTAACCCACCCTGGCCAGACCGATACCTGATCTAGAGCTAAGGTCCCTTATTCCCAGCTGTGCCTCCAGGGTAAGTAACACCTTGCCCCTTGCTTCTAGGACCAACATCCCTGATCAGAAGTGTGAACAGGAACCTAACCAGGGCTGGTGATGACGTGAATGACTAGATGGCGGCTTGAACAAGGGGATAAAGGGTTTAATTGGAGGGTCATGGATGGGTCACACCTCAAATCTATGGTGTAATCTTCTTGACCCACCAGACCCCAACTCGTGACAGAATATTTTGACAAAATTTCTTGCCTTCTATTCGTAGGTGTCGCCTGAATGTCCTTATTCTTCAAAACAATCCAAGTATTTAATTTTTTTCTGATATTTTTAACAACTTTCTAAATCCGAAGAATCGCAGTCAGGAGAAAGTGGAAGAGCAAGAAAAACAAGCACGTACATTCAAAAATAAATAAATATTTAGAAAATCACAGAATTTAGTAATAATAAATCCACGCATACACTGCTACAGAACAAAATTTGATTATCGCACAATTTTAGTAATAATAATTCTAAAACGTTACACTTTGTCATGCACGCACCCACACTTCAAAGAAAGAAAGACACATTATTTTGTGACTGTATTAATGTTAATTTTGTTGACAGGCAAATCATGTACCTGAAGTAGATAAAACAGCATTGCGTCTCTTAAGGTTGATCGGGGTGAGATAACTACTAATAGATCAGGCAAAATCTGTAGGTCAAAATTAAAATTGTTTCAGGTAACATAGGCCAGATTCATAGGGTAGGTAGGTCGGCTTTAAATTTTTAATTTATATTTTGTGTGTGCGAGCGCCTGCGCGCATGTGCGTGGGTTTTTTTCCATCAAGGAGAAAAATTATTAGGATCGGGTGAAAATCTTACGGTCGGTCCTTTCCACTCCAAAGTTGCACGCAACATGCACAGGCTGAGTGAGCCTTACGACAGCTTTCATAACATGAAGAACCTGTACAAATGTTCATGCAATTTAGTCCTCCACCGCCTCTGCCGACGACGACACAGTCAAAGGACAGATGTTTGAAACGATGCGGACGATGAGGTTTTGGATGTGGGAGGGAAGGTGGGTCTGGAGGAGGGAGACAGGCGCTTCTTGAGCTGGGTCCTGTTGTGACGCGACAGCGTGTAGCACGCGAAGAGCGAGACGCCCTGCAGGCCGTTGCAGACAGTGAAGAGGTACCAGGCCGCGGGGCTGCCCGTCAGTCCGGCCACGAACCCCAGCGTCCAGGTGAAGCCGATGGTCAGAAACACCTTCAGGTAGATCATGCACCGCTGTCTTTCTTCCCGCCGTTCCTAGTACAGACCAGTGCATGCTTCAACTTCAGCGTTCTGTGGCGTGTGCATGAATTCGCACGCACGCACCCACACACCCACACACACACACACAGTCTGTAGTTGTCGTAAACTTCACGTCCAATAGGAAAAGGATAAGATATGTGCTGGTTCTGTGGTATGTGCATGCAGTGGCACGCACGCAACCACCTACATCTGCTGTCTGCAGTTGTCGTGAACTTCACGTCTAATAAGAAAAGGATATGTGCTGCACCCTGATCGAAAATGGTCGAGTGTGTTTGCACTTGGGTCTCTCTGATACCGTGGGTAGATCAGCTACCACAAGGCGCTTGCATGCATGTGCTTAAAGTTAATGCATGTTTACGAAGTGCTGCTTTCATACGCAGGTTATAAGTAAGCATAAGCAGATAAGTAGAGATTATTCGGAGACGGATGAATAAATGGACGGATGTACAGACAGACAGACAGACCGACAGACAGACAGACAGACAGACAGACAGACAGACAGACAGACAGACAGACAGACAGACAGACAGACAGACAGACATGAATACAAATTTACTAATAACAAATAACACGAGGCTGTGTACTTTAAGCAGCATTATTTTCTACAAGTACTATACATAAAGTTTTTAAAAAAATCAATATTCCCACTGTTTTATGTCCAACAATGCATCACAAATACAAAGCATATATTAAGAAGAATAACCTTAAAACGAAAACAAACACCCCCCCTCCCCAGCAACAACCGTTCTTTTCCCTCGAAAATTAAATGCTGGACACGACAACAAACCTTCAGTGTCCTGGTCACCGCGGCAGTTCTTTCAATGCCGCAGATGGTCAGGACAAAGCAGACGATGTTCACCATCATGGATAGCCCCACGGGTGCGTAGAAGAAGGCCAGTAGGGCGCCCGTTCGGCCGATCCAGAAGCACACGTTCTCCCCGTACCCGACCCCAAAGCCTGCAGGTCGCAGCAGGTCAAGAACAAGACACGTGACCACCACGCCAGAAGGCACGGCCAACGCCAAGACGCACAAACGCGCAAACGTTCTGGTCGTGGGTGCGGATCTGGCGGAAGTGGAAAAGAAGGTGGCAGCCATGTTGCCGGAAATGGTGGACATCCAGCCGAAGACGGAGAGCCAGACGAAGTGCGTCACGACGGCGACGATGAAGCAGGCGGCGCGGCCGTCCAGCCGGACGTACAGGAAACACTGGCCGGTCAGGAGGGACAGCGCCAGCGCGGCCGTCAGTCTGCTGCCGATGTTCCGCCTCTTCTCCGACAGCACGACGTACGAGGCCAAGGTCAAGGTCAGGCAGCTCACGGAAAGACCGGAACAGACGGCGGACAAATAAAACTGGATGTCGTGAAACTCGAAGAACGACGCAGTGGGAGACAACTTGTCGACGTTTCGGAAACGGTGGCAGGCAATGATACTGTCGTCGCCTCTCGCCTTGTATTCGTGCGGGGCGTACACAGTGTTCGTGTTGCGGATCTGAACATACAGGTTGTCCAACAGATCCACCTCGCTCCGGTTGTAAACCACAGCTGGGCAGCTCAATCCGGCTGCATCCGGATCTTCCCCGCACACTAGCATCCTGCGCAACAGGGGTGTCGTGTGGTTCTCAGCCGACGTCATCAGGAAGTCAAACATGACGTTGGTCAGTGGATACAGTCGAGTAAAGTTGTTCTCATAAACTTCTCCATAGATGATCGAAGCGATAATTCTAGTGGTGACGTTCTCGTACGCGCGTAACTGCGTTCCATTGCAAGCCATTTCGCTCTGGTTGATACTGTTTACAGGGTCACAAATGTTGGACACCTCCAGCACAGCTGGGGAATGTTCTTTCAGCTTCTGCAAGGCTTCCGTAAAGTTTGCGAGGACGGTAACTTTCAGCTTCACTGCAACTAGAGTTGTGTACCCGGCATCAACCAAAGCAAACTCGTTACAACCCAAACATTCCTGGTTTTCATCAATGAAAGCGCTGGCATCTATCGTGGCATTGGAGATCATAAAAGTGACCGGGTGTTGCTTCGGATAGTTGGAGCAGACGTCAGAAAAGTTTCCCAACCCGCTGAAAGTCGCGCTTTGGCCACGCAGAACCTCCCAGCAATAATCCACAAAGGTTTTGTCGACAATCCTCGGGAAAACGACGATAAATGTCGAAGTGCCTTTAGGAAATGGCTGCTTGCTGGGCTCCACGATTACTGTCTTGTGTTGTACGCACTCGCCCAACGTGGTGATGTGGCCATCTGGACAAATCAGCTTGCGGCATACCTTGACGCTGTCATCGAACACCTCGTCTGAGCCACACAGAACATTAGGCGACCCTGTGTCTGCGGCTGGCGGACTTCCCGAAGCAACGGTCGTCTCCAAATCGAACAGCGCCTGCAGTCCGAAGGGGTTTGAGGAGGTGTACTTGGCGCAAGCTTGAGCGAAAGATTCTCGCTTTTCCTTGGACAAACACCGGAAGCAATGAGGGTTACGCACCTTGACTGTCTCGTTGGCCCTGACGGGAATAATGTAAGCCCTACACAGACGTTTGTCCATGGATGTGCAATACCCGCTGCTGAGCAAGGCATCGGCCTCTGCGTCTGTATATGGCCACGAAGTTGTGCACGGTCTGACGATGGAATGAGGTGACAATAAGAGGGACTGGTTCCTGTAGATCTCGCAGCTTCTCGGTATTTGTGAGGAATTAGTTTCGCCGGAAATCACCTGTTTTAGGCATGAGAAGATCTCCGCCAAAGAAACTTGCTGTTCCTGGCTCACTGAGTGGCAGATAGCGCAGTACTTATTTTTAAACATGACGTAAAATTTCGGGGACACAGACAGCACTAAGTTGTTGTACCTGAAGCTAGAATTCTGACACTGAGAGACAACCGTTTTGTTTTTGTAGTCGGCAGGACAGCTGCCCGCTAGAAGATGCTGTTCGGTCCTGCCAATCGACACGCATTCTCCGTAGACATCGAGAAAAGCGTACAGTCCCTCTGTTGTAGGGTCGGAATATGAGGAGCCAATCGTCTCTAACTTGTGCAGCGAGTCGTTGAGGTTTATGTTCTGCGTTACGTAACTTGGACAGCAGTCCCCAAATTTGAGGCACACGGGGTCGCATCGACAATACACGTTGCTGTTGCTTTGGTTGGAGACTTCTTTGTTACCGCATGTATGGAGATAAGACCTGCTGCTAGTTCCACAGCCTGCTTTCACGGTCAGTCCACCAATGGTGATGACTGGCTCTGTTACCGGCAGTGTCGTGGTCGTAGTGTTCCTGGTCGCCGAAGTCGATGACATCAGGTTTTTGGTCTTTGTCGATGCAGTACTGGTGACGACGTAAGAGGGTGTGGACACGGGCACTTTTGGTGGCCCCTTTGTAGTTGCATTGACCTTCTCATCCGTTCTTTTCTCCCAAGTGACGCCGTTTCCGATTCTGACGCTATTACTATCTTGGGTTGGTGATGACGGAGAGTTTCCCATAGGGGAGACCATCATGTCTGTTTGCAAGGAGACATCGGGGCTCAGGGTTGAATTAACAATTCCAGTACACCCGCATTGCCACACGGGGACTGAAGTACCAAACAGAACGTGAAGGTTAGATTGTCAATAATTTAAATATTCACCACAAACATACCGACATTTCTGTAATTAAGAATCAGGATGAACCATAATACACGTGTCATGCAACCCACTGGGTTTTAGAAGGAAACTTTATAGCTGTAACAACATCTCGCATGGAAGGCGATGTCGATTGATGGTTAGTCTTTTATTGTCGGCCCGCTATCAGCCGAGATCGCGTTGCATGCTGGGAGCTAATCTCAGGTGTGAAGCAGCATCCTTTAATCCTGTTTGAAATGCTCAAATCTTAAAGATTTAAAAAAAAATAAAAGTTATATAAAAGGAAGACTGTAATATCATATGAAATAGAGGAACTTGCACCCTATACCAAATATTCCAAATTACCAGTTCCAGCTGCCCAAAGTTTAGAAGGTAAAAGAGAAGTTAGAAGACGAAACAACCCTATAGGCATTATAAATTAAAACAAAAGAGCACTGGCACTGATCATTTCTTGGAAATTTTGTCCTTGAGGCCATTTAGTGACTCATTTAGGAAGCGAAACTTTATGCATCAACGAAACGACTGCCTGCCTCCAAGGATAAAGCTAAGAAAGTTAAGAAGAATTGGATGCCAGTCTCAGTTTAAAATGTGACATATAAGTTCTAAATCCACAGCAAATGGAATAAAGGAGGTATTGGTCTGTACTGTAAAAAATAAAGAAAAATCTTAATGGACGAAATAAAGAAACAATAAATATTATCAATTGCTCAAAAACATTTACATATTATAGTAAGGTGTCTCCCTTTTTTTTAACAAAAGGTGTTGTATGAGAAAGAGTGACAAACCAGGTCTGGAAAATCGTGATTTGTAAAAATTTGTCTGGCTTGCAATTTTTCTAGTAGTATAAACTATGCACACTATAACACACACGCACGAACGCGTGCGTTTAAAAGAGAGAGAGACGAGAAACAGAGACAGAGATTTACCGTTCATTTTTTTTAAAATCCTCATTTACTCCTTATCAGCTAGATTCTAAAGATACACTGATGTTATTCTGATTTATGATTGTTTAATTAGAAGGAGTGATTTATTTTTAAACAACTGTTTTCGGTTGTGTTCACGAGAAAGGTCCTTACTTACTATTTTCAATCAAATATATACAGTTTACATTTTTGTAACATATCCATTATAGTAAAAAAATGTGCTTATATCGTCCAGAACACAGAACGAACATAATGTTCTGGACTTTTTAATAGCAGCAGCTGAATACTACTCACCAAAGGAAAGGATTATACGAAGAAACAGTGCCTGATGCATGCTGTCCCGAAAGAAACCTCAAACTCAATAACTCAAGGCTTCTGCTGTGAGACGGTTTGGCAAAGAGCTTTAATAACCTTTGAAGGAACTGGGATTGATTTTTGTTGTTGCTTGTTTTGCATGCCGGACAGTTTGCGCGTGTACAAGACTGACAACACCGATCCACCCACGCGTGCCGGCCGAGGCGCAGGATTCAATCACGTGATGACACTGAGTGGTTTAGAGATTTCTGCATGGTCCGTCCATTAACAGACGAATGAGCGTTGCATACACGCATGATGACCCGGACAACGACATTTAAAATCCCCGTTTGCTAGTTACAATGAATTAGCTCAATATATTTGCAATTCGCTATGATCTTATTAACCTTCATTGCTTCCTTACGATTACTGCAGTCAATCTATCAGTTAAAAAGAGTCAATTGAATGTGGTTTTTTTTCAAACCACTACAGTCTGGTATCATACCTGAAATCTTTTATCAAAGGTTATTCAGAAAGTCATATTCGTGACTTGGCTGACTCGGATCATGCATACAATGACGAAAGTTGGACGAAGTAAGAAGCATATTGTTCCACGTCGTTAGGGAATAAATATGCATACTGTATGCCTCTGTGTATATGTATGCAATGATTGAATTATGTTAAATTGCATATATCTTCTGATTCGTTCATTAGCATACTGCGTGAAATATAAGGAATTTGTCGTTCAGAATTTGCATAGAATACACAAAAAATAGAAGTGAAAGGAGTAGGTCTATTTATAAGAATTACATCAAGGTTGCTGAAAGTCCACGTGTATTATAGCACCTGACACCAGTAGTGAGTTTCGATCTTAACCAAGCGGCTGGAAACAGCTTGCTTGAAGTTGAGGTGCTACAAGGGATAAGAGTAATTAATAGCAAGACAAAACGTTTCGCTCTGACTTTCCCTGCAGAGCCTCATCTAGTCTGGTATATTGGGATCTCGATTGCGTACTTTTGTCACCTGACTGAAGGCAAAGACGTCTCAGGTGAGTAGTTTTCGTGCTCACAACATGATGACGATAACAGTGGACAAGAACCGACGACTAAGATCTTTACCTCAGGGCCTGACGGCGGGAGCTTAGGATGCTGCTAAACCAATCTGTTTTCCTTCCTCAGTCCAGCAGTAGTGCATGCCTAATCCCACTTTCTCACCCACACTCTCATTCGCCAAAAAATGTCCCCGTTGACACTTAAAAAAGAGGATATCAATGCTGCGCAAACCATATGATAAATTATTCAAGATAGGTTCATCTTGTCCTCGATTATTCTGGCGATAAGGACAATCTGCAGCACAGTGAAAGTGTTTATCTATTTCTTGCCATCAGCGTTTAACCAACTTTGAAATGCACTGACGCTGAAAGAAAACACCACACGCTGGTTGTCTCCAGCGATGGTTCTGTTAAGTCCAATCGAAGCACTCGCAAAAAGATCTTAGGCATCCACCTGCGACAAAACTGTCTTCCAGTTTGAATCCAGTGATACAGAGCTTTGTGATGGGAAATTTTTAAAAATGCATAGAAAAAAACGAAATGAAGCGTTTACATTTCTGAACAATCTATACGATGGTTTTGTATTCTTCGGTTCCCACCAAAACAGCGAGAAATTAGGGGGGGACGATTATCAAAACAAATGATACTCGATTTGTTATCGCTTCTGTTTATACGGATAGACGCGGTAACATGGTTTGGTTTTTGACCGGGTACCCATCTCGGCGTTAAGAGCCAGCTTATGTGTTATCTCATGGGAGTAAGATGTTTGACAATTGTTAAAGGTTAGATAACTGAGGGTATAAAGACATGAACAGAGGACTCGAGTGTACCGACACATCAGCGAAAATGCGTCTGGTAAGCAATCCCCTTTTTTTTCAACGTTTTCTATCCATCTATATCCGCTTTGGGTTTTTCACGTTTCTTTTTCTCCCTTCATCCATCTCCTTTTAATAACTGGCTTTCTCACAGTAATCAGGTCAGCGTGCCTGAGGCAGAAGTTTTGTTTGCTATTCAACGCCGAGTCGCCAGCCAAGGGTATATTACACCCAGTCAGCAGGGTCCTTGAAGCGGGTGCCAAACAGAGGAGATGGTAGATGAACGCAAAGTTCTCCTAGTGTTTGTGACATGCGGTAATTGTGTTGCCACCGATCTGAGACAGGAAATCGGATCCAAAAGTGTAAAGACGCCTATTGTTTCGACAATTGCTAGCATTAGTGTGTGTGTGTGTGTGTGTGTGTGTGTGTGTGTGTGTGTTTGTGTGTGTGTGTGTGCAATATGGTGTTTCCGCTCTTCCTTCTCGTCGTCATAGTTACACTATCATAAATGCGTTTAGCATTCTCTAGCTGGGAAATGTAAACAGAACAAGGTTAACGCCGGCTGGTTATTTAGGAATACAATGCTTCCACCTTGTCGCGACTACGCACTATTGGAAGTGGGGTCCTATTACTAAGCTATGCACTGAAAGAACCACCAGACTGACAGCTGCAGTAAGATGGCCAGTGCGAACAGGCAGTTTAATATGCGGGGAGATGGCTGAATGGAGTTTGCACAATGTATAACTCCAGAAAATAATCCTTGGCCACACCAGAATTTGAACCAGCAGCCTTCCACCTGCTAGTCCGCAGCTCTACCAACTGAACTAACCAGGCCCAGGGTTAATGTCTTAGTTTTCTTCGGAACAAACAAAAAATTTAACTAAAGAAAATAAAAAAAACCAAGCAAAGCAAACTAAAACAAACAGCAAAAGGAAAAGCATCCATGCTGCTTCACGATATCCCTTGTTGGGCTTCACGTTACGGCAACCCCGTAGCAACAGCTTGATCTGCAGTCATAATTCCGAGGAGAAAGGTGTCTACACCTTTTGACAGGTGGGTAGGTAGTTCATTTTAGATGGACAGTGACACTTCGCGGTGATTTCGCGCTGGGGAGGGGGGAGGGGGGAGGGGGGAGGGGGAGGGGATGAGGTTCTATTGCTAAGCTATGCACTGACAGAACCACCCGACTGATAACTGTACACTTAGTGGCTGGTAAGGACAGGCAGTTGTGTTCGGGAAATGGCCGAATAGTCTGCACAATGATAAGCTCCAGGAAATGATCCTTAGCCACTTCTGGATTCGAACCAATAACCTTCCACAAGCATGTCCGCAGCTCTACCGACAGAGCTGTTCGTACCGCTTTTTGACCGGATCTTACCAGCTATACGTTATGTCTTGGAAGAGACATCAAATGATTCGTGCAATTCGTGGCTTAGTTTTTTTCCACACCCTCCTTTCCAAACATTTCTCTCTCATTGTGCCGATAATTTCCCA
>SMGT01000986.1:0-24539 GCA_004794575.1 Lanistes nyassanus | reverse complement strand
GGGGGGGGGGGGAAACCACAGGGTTGCCTCCTACGTGCGCCTCTAACGCTGCTACTTCAGTGGAGTAGCCAGTAGACCGGATGACAAAACAGAACCCGGTACTAGGAACATAGATGCCAGCAAGATTTTAGCATAAAACAATGTGTGGAGCGCGCTACAGTCAATGGACCACCGAATGGTGCGGTCACCTGACGGAGAGAAGGTGCGAGTTTCCACCAGACGTCATAGAGTGAAGTGATTAGTTGCTTGGTCAAGCCGGCCACAACCTGCAACGGTCTTTAGACAACGAATAAAGTTTGAGACGTGCACTCCTGGTTGGTCGTCTGTACGACTGTACGACTGTACGAGGTAAGTAGGTAGGTAGGTAGGTAGGTAGGTAGGTAGGTAGGTAGGTAGGTAGGTAGGTAGGTAGGTAGGTAGGTAGGTAGGTAGGTAGGTAGGTAGGTAGGTAGGTAGGTAGGTAGGTAGCACCCGGTACGCATCCACTGAATAGGCGATAACGCATTCAATTCGGCCGGCTCAGTAGGGGATAGGGCATGCGGCCGTGCGGGCTGCTGGCTGTATCACTTACTGAATAGCAGGAAGGCAGACAAAAAAGAAAAATTGAACGGAAGATACGCAAATCGAACACTGCTTTTTCAGCTAATTCCCCATTGCTTTAACCATTCGGGTACGGACCACCACGGCAGGCTATGTTCATTCTAGCAATAAGAAGTTGCTCTGTGACGTGTCGGCTCCTGCACGTTCTTATGGTTATGATAAACAGACTCCGACGAAGTGCTCCGTAGCTGGATGGTCAAAGGAGTGTTTTAAGAACTGAAAATTAGGAGTTCGAATCTCCGTGGCAAAATTTTTCTTTCTTTGTTATTTGTGGGGGTGGGGGTTAGGTGAGAGGCGGGGGTGGGGGTTAGGGGAGCGCAGGGGTGAGATTTTGGGATAATGACGTTTCCTGCCTGCTAGCCTGTCTGCCTTCCTGCTATTCAGTAAGTGATACAGCCAGAAGCCCGCACGGCCGCATGCCCTATCCTCTACTGAGCCGGCCGAATTGAATGCGTTATCGCCTATTCAGTGGATGCGAACCGGGTGCAGGTAGGTAGGTAGGTAGGTAGGTGGGTAGGTGGGTAGGTAGGTAGGTAGGTAGGTAGGTAGGTAGGTAGGTAAATTTTAAAGTAACAGTGTTTTCACCACGCCGTGATTTCCCACTATGTATGTTATGTATCGTCCTTTTATTACATTACATGTATACACCGAAAGAACCACACCAGACTAATAGCTGCAGTAAGATGACAGTGGGAAGAGACAGCTTAATGTTTGCGGATGTGACTGAATGAAGTCTGCACAATGTTTAACTCTAGGAAATAATCCTTGACACCCCCCCCCCCCCACACACACACACCTTCCTTGGATCGGAACCAGCAACGTCTACATGCTGTAGTTCCAGTGTAGAGGTGAGCGCCTTTCTTAAGACAAAGCTCAGCAGCCCTACTAAGCAGGAAGAGAGATCAGTCTGTCGACCTCAGGTAAGCAAAGTTTATTAGTGGAAACGAGTGTGCCTATGGTCTGCATAGCGCTGCCACCTGAAAACCATGTTTGATCCAAGGGCACTAAGGACTGTTTTGTCGATATTTTTCAGTTATTTCTACACCTATAAATAGTTATATACATATATACACGTGTGTGTGTGTGTGTGTGTGTGTGTGTGTGTGTGTGTGTGTGTGTGTGTGTGTGTGTGTGTGTGTGTGTGTGTGTGTGTGTGTGTGTGTGCGCGTGTGTGTGTGTGCGTGCGTGTGCGTGTGCGTGTGCGTGTGCGTGTGTGCATGGATGGATAGATACATATATTTGTTTGTAAGTGTAGGATGCATAAATGATTGTTATTTTATATAAAAAAACAACAACACAATGCTAAGGTTTTATTTAATTTTTTTGTATATAACGGACTAAATATCTTTTTCCAGCACGGACATTTGCTCACCAAAAATGGCAACCGATGATTCTCCTCGGAAGGTACTCAAAACTAAATTATTTCTCCACTGCCCCATAGTAGATCAACTTCGTTAGATATGGATGTAACCCACTAAAACAGCATTCATTTAAATATTTCTGGCATTTGACCTGTCACAGATATTCAACGACCCAATACACGGTCCCATTGCTCTCCACCCTGTCTGTGTAGCCATCGTTAACACCCCCCAGTTTCAACGACTGCGAAACATCAAGCAGCTAGGGGGAGGCTACTTCGTCTATCCTGGGGCTTCACACAACAGATTTGAGCACTCCATTGGGTAAGTAGTGGAGGCTTACAGTGGGATATTGGTCACCCATTTATTGATGTTTTGGAAAGGTCCTTGAACGTGAAAGGAAAAATTCTGCACAATACTGACTTCACCATTGACTATGTTGTGTGAAAGCAGTGAAGTTTTGTTTGCAGAGGACAGAGGGAGTGAGGGAGGGAGTGAGAGAGGGAAGGAGCGAGCGAGCAGGTTGATGGGCACACGCGCGGTAGTGAGTGTCACATGTCACTCCTAGGCACCTGTCACTCTTAGTTTAGCCTGCTAGCTCCTCCCCTTCCCCACACTTTGGAAGGTGTACGCTATGTCATTAGCCTTGACAGGCTGATGCGCCATTGGTCAGGGCAGCGGACACGGGTAGACCCACGGACATCTGCCCTCGCCAACTTAGCCAAAGACGTAGGAAGAAGTAAAGGACTTCAGTTCTCTCGCCAGATACACAGAGGTTTATTGCGCTGACACGCCGACGGACTGACGTGTAAGGAACTACAGGACGTGCCTTATAAGTAAGGTCTGTTCTTACCGTAAACTTATCTTAGAGTCTGGGACTCGCGGTTATTTAAGATAGGTGGTTTTATCCTGCCAGAGACAGGAGAAGTCATAAGCTAGTTGTCGGGCAAGTACGCTAAGAGGATACAGAGAGAAGTGGGGTCATGATAGTGTCCTAGCTTCAGTGTTTGTCGTTGAATAGCTTTCGAGCAGTAAAGCAGTGGTTTCCGTAGTGACAAGAGTAGGTGCTCTGTTGGTCACTTAGTGTATCGGTGTATTTCGGTCAAGCAGTTGTATCAGTAGTGACAAGAGTAGGGGCTCTGTCGTTGGTCACTTATTGATTCAGTTTGTATAGCTTTAGAATTGTGTATCGCAGAAGCAGTGGTTTCAGCAGTGACAAGAGTAGGAGTTCTGTTGTCGGTCACTTACTGTATTTGTGTATAGAGCGGGATCATAGGCCGTTTTGCAGTTTGATTCCCCCTCTGGAGTTTGATTATCTTCTTTGTCTGATACCACGTGGTATGACGTAATCAGGCAGCGTCTTACCCTAGACACGAGCAAGGTGATTCTTTGTAAATAATCTGTAGATATATTTGATGTTGTCGCGTCAGTTAGTGGTTGAAATATATGTTGAATAACGGTTCACTGCAGTTGTCTCTTTTACGAGGGTGGGGGCTCTTGAGCAAGAAGTGTTATGCCTGTGTGAGACTGAGCGAACGTGTCAGAGTATGAGAATCTTTTCCCTCGGTAGATTTCTCTAGTTATTCGCATTATTTCATAGCATCGTCACCCTCTGGTGTAGAAACCATTGACCTGTTGCAGTAAAGGTTCTGGTGACGATTGCTCAATTAAATCTACATTTCACGAGATCACCATAAAAGTTTGTCCAGAAATTCTGAGAAGTCGAGTCCAATAAGTTAAGGTACGGCCCGCCACGTCACAGTGAGGGATGGGGAGGGAGTGATCGATCGATCGATTTATTTTCTGGAAATATTTTCATTTGCCGTAGGCAGTCTGCGTGATCTCGGCATAAATAATGTGTTCTTTTTCGTTTTTGGGAATGTAATTAATGTCTATTACTCGAAAGATGTTCCTACTTTTTTATAATCTAACAGTGTCTGCCATCTGGCCGGAGAACTAATTAGGGCTCTGAAGAAGAACCAGAAGGATGAACTGAAGATCAGCAAGATGGACGTTCTGTGCGTGGAAATTGCCGGACTTTGTCACGACTTGGGTCACGGCCCTTTTTCCCATGTTTTTGACAGCATGGTCATCCCTGGTATGGTCCGCGAGGGCGCCTTTACAACACAGAAAGACGAACATAAAACTTGGAAGGTGTACTGATAGTGACTAGCACCAGTGAGCGAGCGAAGCAGGGAGCGGAGGAAGGAGGAATGGGCGGGAAGTTGTGTGGGTGTGGTTTTTTGGGGAGGTGCATAAGTGAGTGTGTGTGAGTTAAAGAAGGAAGGAAAATGATTATTAAATGAATAAAACTGAAAGAGACTGACAGAGTTAAAATTTCAAGCAATTTCAAATGGTGATTTGTTTCTGGTTTGTATTTCCCTTTCAGCATGAAAATTGCTCCAAAGAAATTTTTGACCACATTATGAAAAGCATTAAACAAAATAATCCTGGATTGCTCACTGGTTGGTCGAAAAAAGACGAAGAATTCATAAAAAACATGATTTGTCCTGACCTTAACAAGGTACGTATTGCCAATGTTAATCTTCGCTCCCCCCTCCCTCCCACACATACAACTTTTTCCTACCTCTTTCTCGCATCTTCTGTCGCACACACGCACACAGGTAAGCCCAAACCCGGCCAGCACTTTGCTTTAATTTCAATTTAAAGAATCTTGGATCTCTTATTAGCGATTCTAAAAACAAAGAATATATTTAATAAATGTTTGAAATGTCTATCACTGCCGGTAGTGTGGATTGACAGATTTTAGTGACTTCAAATGGAAATAGGTACCGTTGTTTTTCGTTCTAAAAGAACTAAATTGTTTCAGTACTCAACTGTGCAGATTATGGAAGCGAATATAGCAACTTTTGTATATATATAACATTTCTAAATTTTATTTCTTAAATGGTTGGCCGCCTCTCCCCCCCCCTCTCTCTCTCTCTCTCAGGTGCTTATAAAAATATAATAATAGGCACAGACAACTAGGAATTTTTTTTAATGTTCTTAAACTTAAATCCCATGATTCATTGACAAACTCTTTGACATCTGTTTGGGTATAATTAACGTGGTGACGTTTCTTACAAGTGTATTGTTGACCAGAAATTGTTAAAGATTTCTTTTTGTATTGTATTCCTGTCTACAAAGGATAAAGATTATCATTGCCTTTGCTACACACACGCACCTAGTCTCAAGACAGTGGCAGTAAGGCAACGAACGGACGGACGGACGGACGGACGGACGGACGGACGGACGGACGGACGCCCGCTGGCACGCACGCATGCACGCACGCACGCACGCACGCACGAGGTGCTCTCGATGACAAGGAAGATAACATAAACGTTTGCACTTTTAAAATGTGGCATCTATAGATACAACGTCTTTTTCGCACCTAAATTGCCAATTTGATTTAAGAAGGTCGTTTTCGAAAAGATAGTCTCCGTTGGAACTTGAAAGTAATGTCATATACATCAATGTCATATCCTATGATCATACGGACAAGACGAAAACCATCTTCTAATAGATTTCAAACTGCTTCATATTGCAGATGATTTAATATATCTAGTTGTTTTGTTTTGTTTTGTTTTGTTTGGGGATTTTTTTCCCGTTTAGAAAACACAATATCTTAACGTAGATTATACAATGGTATTGGGGGCACTCAGTACTGTTTGAACGGTATCTTGTACACAGATGACGGTGGAAATAGACGGTCGAGGATCAAAGAAAATGTTTTTTTATGAAGTAAGTACCTGCCGTCAAATTCACTTCAGCTCTGGTATGTGTACTGTTACCTATTTATCTGTTTCTTGTTTGTGTTTATTCGCCTTTTTCCTTGTCTTTCCCTTGAAACGGTCCCGTGCCATACTCAATAAGTTATCAAAGTATCTACATGTTTGGCGGAATATTAATGGAACATCTCTCTCGTTCCACTTAACATGTACCACGGACTCATGTAGTTCAGATATACTATCAATTCTTCAGTCCGTTTCGGCCTTCTACTGAACAGTTCGTTTTCTTTTCAGTCATATGCTTAACCCTCGGGGTTCGTTCTTGTGTGTGTGTGTGTGTTCGTGCGTGATGCATGTGTATTGGTGTGTGTGCGCAATATGTGTATTGGTGCGTGTGCGCGCCAGGTGTGTATTGGTGTGTTTGCGTAGGAGTGTGCGTGTATATGTTTTGTGTAAGTGTACGGGTGTACTCTACGGGTGCAATCTACTGTAAGGTTATTGTAAGTGGGATGCGTGTATACATTAGCTTGTAAAGCACTTGGTGATTCTGGAAAGCGCTATATAAATTTCCTGCTAGTAGTAGTAGTAGTATATTCCGCTTACAGCACACTTTATCACAGAAAGTCAAAGTAATCAATAAAATAATCCTTTCTCTTTACCGAATAGTCGCTGTGTATTTATCTGATTAAGATATTATAGATTATTTCAACAATTGTGAACAGAGACAAATGCTTTTTTAAAAGTACTTACCAAATTAGTCTTTCAACGAGATGCATTAACATTTTTGACAGAATACGTTTCATTCACAAAACGAACTGTCTGTGGGCTGTCGGTTTCTTGGTTGTAAGGCGTAACATTTCAGTTGTTCATCATGTCTGAAGTCTGATCCGCAGCAGTTCACAAGTTTCTTTCGTCTTTTTTATTTCTTTTTTCCTTATGTTTTCTTCTTCTGTTGTTGCTATTGTCCATCTGTTTCATTGCTTTTTAATTATTTTGTTTCAAATGTAACGTGTGGTTTCTTTGCTATGAACAAGTGATGGCAATGGAACAATAATTCTTTGCCTATAAGCACTAGTAGACAAAACAAAATCTTATTTTATTGGATGAAATGTATTAAAAATCCGGACAGATTGTGGCCAACAAACAAACCGAAGTTGATGTCGATAAATGGGACTATTTTGCTCGAGACTGTCACCACCTTGGAATGCGCAGTAGCTTTGACCACAAGCGATACATTCACTTCGCACGCGTTCTTGAGTACGAAGGGCAGAAGCGGCTGTGTATGCGCGATAAAGTGAGTTTATCTTCACCTAACAAAACAAAAATTCACTTCTTCCAAAATTCTGTCTCTTTCATTCAGAAGCTGAAATCTGCTTACACCCAATAGAATCCGCCAAAATGTAATGAGATAAACGTGTTTTTTTTTTATTGAGCAGTTCGCTGTGTACGGAGTGCCTTTGTATTCTTTTACGAAAGCCGTTTTTAATTGATACAGTTATAAAATGGTAAATTTCGGTACTCATTAACAATTTAACACGTTTGAAAACTGTTTCCAAATCATAATATATATCGACCACCTTTCAGGAAGCATTCAACATATACCAGCTTTTTCAAACTCGACATGCTCTGCACAAAAAAGCCTACAAGCACAAAGTGACGAATGCTGTGGAATACATGTAAGTCAGACTAGTAGTCGCTTTTGTTTAAAGTGAAGTGCCACAAATCTATACTTTTGTGCCTTCACTAAACCTTTGAAATGATGTGTAAACAACAGAAATAGTCTATGCTAAATAAATCATACACAGCTGTAAAACTTACGTCCCCCTTTAAATTAATTTTAATGATGTGTGAGAGTTTTAACTAGCATTTGAGTATGGCCCCCTTTGAGCACTGAACTGAAGAATTGAAGTAGAGTTGCCGACGAAGTGCTGTGAGAATTTCGTGGAAGTTTATAATGCACGTTTCAGTCTTAGTTCTATATTTAGATTTAACAGTGCACGTGCATCGTTATTCAACACTGACAATGGGCGGGACTGGTATTTGCATACGCTAGGCTTGTAAGTTCTTGTACATACGACTAGATTATTTTGTTGTCACGGGCGTCCGGAGTGCCTCGTCGTTCTGAAAGGTTTGGTTTAGCCACATACAGTATTATAACAAGTTGTTATGTAATTTTGTTTTCTGCTGTGGTTCAACGGTTTTAATATGATGTAAGACTGTATCAGCATTGCTGTATCATTAAAAGCGAAAGAAGAGACGCCGACATAACCGAGCTGTAGTGTCTAGTCTCGTGTCGTGAAAGAGCACGCATGTCAACAGAAGGTGTCTGTGACAACCCGAAAGTTTAACAAGAAGTCAGTTGAATGCGCGCTTTTATTTATTTTTTAGGATTGCGGATGCTCTGATTAATGCTAAAGACGTGGACCTCGTTCCAGCAGAAAGGTAAAAATCTCTTTTAAAAGTGATCCTTTATACAATGTGTAGGACAAAGGTGTGGCTAGAAGGAAAAATGTTTGTTATGAAGCTTCACGCAGATTAAAAATTTCTTCTGAAGTGCTTCGATCAAATATCGTGGAAGCTATACTTTCATTGCTGCGAGAAGGATCTCATTTCGAATCGCGTCAGTGTTTCGATTCATTTCTAATCAGCACAAATGTGGATCGAAAATGTTTAACCATCTTGTTAGATAGGCAACAGCTATAAGGACAGCAGCCATGGTAAATAGTTTTGTGGTTGGACTCCAAATAAAATTTTAAAAAATCAAATGTATTTCCTGGTTCCATTCGAGATTCAATTTTAAGACAAAAAATGCTAATTGCAGCGGTGACACAAATGACGGACCACCGAGCAAAAAAAGGAAGATACAAGACTGCATCGACAAGATGGATGCGTATACAAACCTCACTGACGACATCTTGCAGCTGATCCTAGCCAGCGACAGTAAATCAAAATCTCTCAGGAAATCTCGAAGACTTATCAAGGCATTATACAAACGACAAATCTACAGTTATGTGGGACAGACCAGGCCTTTTACGCACGATGTTCCTCCGGTCAGACTCTAAAGTTCATAAAACATACTTAATCTGTGAAAAACAAAAGATCTATCTAAAATCACTCTTAATAACACTCACACTTTATAATACAGAAACGTCTCTGTAATTGGTAATATGCGATATTAACAGACCTGTCATGCGTCTTCAGTCAGGATCACTGTGAGAGTGCTACCTGCAAGAGGAAAGATCTAGTAATCAGTTTTCTGCTGACGACCCTAAATAGTTGTTATATCCTAACACTGAAAATGTTCTCTATTGTTTACTGAAAATAGTGGTTTCCAACAAACATCACAAAGGTTCTTAGGATTGAGTGTGATAATGAAATAGTTGAGGAGAAAAGGTTGTATTAGTTGGTATATAAGAATTTATATCAGAATAATCATCTTCATTAGATGCAATATATGCGTATATATTTATATCCGTATAAGAACATGCTATTCTTGTGCATATGACCTAGCTAACATGTCTCTCTCTTTAACTCGTTCTTCATAATGGATCAAACAGATTCTTGAGAAGAAATCAGAGGAGATGGAAAAGTTACTTGCTGACGACTCTGAACTTCCGCAAGAGCGCATTATAGTACAGGTAAGAATAACTTAAGAAACCTTCAATACGTACTCTGTAACTGGTTAACCCTACCCCCTCACACACACACGCACCACACACACACACACACACGCGCGCACACACACACACGCACACACGCACGCACGCACGCACGCACGCACGCACACCATTTATACACAAATACTCAAGGACTAACTGGTCAACTTAAGTTAATTTTTTAAAGGGTTGATTGTGTGAGTTTCTACGCATGCAACCCCCCCCCCCCCAAGATTACTGCATTCTATTACTCAAAGCGGCTCATTTCTTATAAATTTTACGAAAATGCAAACGCAAACGATGAAACCCATCATAGGTGTGTCACGACCCCCACCCCGTCCATGTCAAACGACAAAGTGGGAGTACGTGCTTGTGTTCTTTCACTCTCCTGTCACTCAGACAAAACTCAACACTGGGGAATATAAATAGGACCCACCACTATTTATTATCACCCAGGAGCATATACGTAACTTAGTACCTTTACCGTTTCACTTCCAGATCAAACAACCAGAAAAATTCATTCTCAAACTAGTTCACAATAAATCCTCATGGTTACATACAGTTACCTCAAGAACAATCAGAAAATTCGGACTCCTGCTTCAGTTCAAATGCTAAATGTTCACTGCCAGTTAACACCAGCTTTTCCTCTCTATGTACCTGTCACGGACGCGTATGCGCGTAACTTTTGAGTGCATGTATTATGGGGTGTGTGCATCAATGTATTCGCCATCGGCGTAGGCTTTGATGGAGGCCCAGATGGTTGTTGTTGGTTGACTGTGGCAGTTTGGATTTTTTGTTTGTTTGCTTGTAAGTAACTTTCTGAATTGATTGTCCATATACAAGAATTGTGTTAACATGATATAACTTATCAGCATGTTGTATTGACTATTGCCAGTATTGGTGAGTACAGAGAAAGAGTGATGAGTACTGGTCAGTCACTTCAATCACCAACTGAGTAGTGTTAGGGGAGGAGAATCTCGCTCAGAGAGGGGCGAAGGCGGCAGAGAGAGAGAGGTGGAGAGTGGTTCTGTGTGGAGGAGAGAGAAGTGTAGAGTGGTTCTGTGTGGAGGAAAAATTCTCGCTCAGAGAGGGGCGAAGGCGGGAGATGTGTAGAGTGGTTCTGTGTGGAGGAGAGTGAGGTGTGTTCCATAGAGTGTCACATGTCAATCTTAGGGTATCACCTGTCACTCATAGGTTGGATTGTTTTCCCCGCCCCTTCTCTTCACCCTTAGCAGTTAGCTAGACGCTCGCCATTGGTCAGCGCCGTTGGCCGGCTCCACCGAGTCTGACCAGAACCGGTTTAGCCCAGTTTTAAGGCGTCAGGGCGTTAGTACTTAAGCAGGGGAAAAACACTTACTGGGATCGACACAGGGACACATCAGAGGACACACGGAGAACGGACACTGAGAGAGTGTCAACGTAGGAAGACCACGTGTTATCCCATGGACTTCTGCCCCCTCGCCATCTTGCTAAAGAAGTAGAAGAAGAAGAGGACTCCAGCTCTCTTGCAGTTACACAGGGTAATCTGCCGCACGCCTCGACGGACTGACGCGTAAAAGGGACTTCTGGACGTGCCTTATAAGTAAGGTCTGCTCTTACCTTAAACTTATCTTAGAGTCGGGGACTCGCGTTGTTTTAAGATAAGTGGTTTTATCCTGCGGGAGACAGGAGACGTCATAAGCTAGTGGCCGGGCACATGCCAAAGAGGTGGGACAGAAAGAAGTGCGGTCGTGGGTGTCATAGCTTCTGTGTCGATCAATGAATAGCGTTAGAGCCGCGTATTGCAGTTAAGCAGTAGTTTCGGTAGTGATCAGAGTTGGTGCTCTAGTGTCGGTCACGTATCGTAACTGTGTATTGCAGTAAAGCTGTAGTTTCGGGAGGATCAGAGTAGGTGCTCTGTCGTCGGTCACTTCTCGTCTCTGTGTTCTGCGGAAAAGTAGTGTTTCAATAGTGACAAGAGTAGATGCTCTTTTGGTGGTCACTTATTGATTCAGTTTGATAGCTTTATATTGTTATTGTGTATCGCAGAAGTTGTTGTTGCGGTGGTGACAAGAGTAGGAGCTCTATTGTCGGTCACTTACTGTACATGTGTATTGAGCGGGATCATAGGCCGGTTTGGCAGTTTGGTTTCCCTCTTGCATTGATTTGATTATTTCCTTTGTCTGTTGCACATATCACCATAAAAGTTGACCAGTAATTCTGGAAAGTCGAAGTCCAATAAGTAAAGGTACCGCCCGGCCGTCACATAGAGAACACCAGTGCTTGGAGTGTCTCCTAAATTGGTGGAGACTTTGCTTATCTGTGCGACTCTCCAGTGGTGTGGCGGAATTCTGTGTGTCATCCCCGAGAGATCGAGCAGGTGGGAGGATATATATCTCCGTTCAAGTGTTGGAGTTTGTTCCTGAGGATATAGTGAAGAGAAGTGGGGTTTTTTTTAGTACCACCTTCACTTGGAGTATTGTTGATATCTTCGTGAGTTTTCACGCTCAAGGGGCGCTTTGGAGTTTACACGTCGAGGATTTGACATCTTCATCTACCGGCTCCATCTTGATTCGACCACGAGTCTCTGTAGCGCTATGCGTCAGCAGCCTGGGCAGCTATAACTCGCTGCGCAGAGATTATTTTGTAGAAGATCACTCGGAAAGCGGTAACGTACGCATTTTTCGGTCTTATGTCGTTAACTCCAATCTTCGTGAAAGCAGGGTACCGACTGTTATGACACAAAGTCATCAGTGACTGTGAAATTGAGAGAAATATAAGCATCCGGGACTTTATTAGTAACGGAACTTGGGGATTAAAGGAAGTCAGACTGTTATGACACGAAGTAAGACTGTTATGACATGAAGTTATCAGTGACTGTAGAATTGAGTGATATAGTGATTTAGGACTTTATTAGCAACGGAACCTGGAGATTGAAAGAAGTGGAAAGTGCGATAAACTTTGGTATGGTCTGAGGTGTAATGTCTTGAAGTTATGAGTAACGGTGGAACTGGTGAAAGGGTTGAAAAGGAGTCATGCTCTATATATGCTGTTGTGCGAATGGTGGGTGAGATTGCTGGAGGAATGAGTGTAGATGCAATTATTGCTGTAGTGACCTGGGAAGTTTAAGAATTTACCTGTGTTTAGTGAGATTGCAGAGTGTTGGCCGATCTGGGTCTTGGATCGGGTTCTTGACATTTGTTCTGCTTGAAACTATAGTAATTGACGCGAGTGAATGCTATTAATTTCGAGAATTTCGGTAAACCCGGGGAGTTTAAGAAATTATACCTGGCTGGGGCCTCGTTGATTTTCACTGCCGGTCTTGTGTTGTGTTTTGTACGAGTGTTGGTTGAAAGAACACGCCCCCACAATCCCCTCCTGTCACTGATGAGTATGACTGCGGTGAGAGGGAGTGGGTTGTGACAGTACGCTCAAGGTGCAACAGTGGGTTTCCGCAAGTTACGTTCTAATTTAAGCACATATTTCAAAAAACACCAAAAAAACAACAACAAAATTTCCATCACAAATCACAATTTGGTCCGGCTGTACTCCACTGCACTAAACAAAGTTCTAAATGTTTATCTAACTATAAGCTTCCTTTTCAAGTCCACTTCCCATAAGCTACGTGCACAAGATCGCAAGTTAAAAGTTCTGATGGTATCAATTGTACAAGTTCGAATAGTCAACTCTCTCTCTCCTCGACGTTGCGTCTCTGTGACGTACTTCGAATCAGTCAAATCTCTCTTCTCGTTATCTCATCTCCGTGACGTATACTCGACATGCACCGTCGTCCCCACGCAAAACACAAAGTTCTCGCTTACCTGGCTTGCCCTAATATTTTAGAATGTAGACAGTACGCCTCACTCTGCATCAACTTCGACGATAAGGCGGGACCACACCAGAACTGTCCCACTGCCCTGGTCGCGGCCACGTGCAACACGCTCGGACTTGTTTCACATTTAGACTCGGGTGCACTATATGTCGCCTTTTGCTCGCGCCTCTGCTACTCTGCTTTCCACTTTCCAAGCTCCAGTCTACAAGGGTCGGCTCTGGGGCGGACGAGTCCTGTCGCTCTACATGGGTCTCCTTACCCCTACCTGGAACTCCTAACTTTTCCTTGCTTAGCACCTAGCTTCGAGCTACACCTCCATCGTAATCATCATGAATCCTTTTCTTAGTGGAATACCACCTCGTACTTACATGTTAAATCTCTCGTTACACATTGCTTTCCAGTTATGGTTTTCAATTTGACAAACCTGGCGCCCACTCAGTTACACCCATAACAATCAAGTTCGCTAATCCTTCACATCTCACTAAAGAATAGGTAAATTCAAATAACGAGCCGCACTATTAAGCGAAATTCCCTTACAATACTATCATGAAGTTTTTATGGTACATAAAATCACATCATAAAAATAATATACAAATTAGCAGAAGTTTCTAGAGTGCATATATCAGGATTCTACTCAGTAATTTAACACATACAAAATATATATTTTAAAAATTCCTGCTGATACACAATACCTTCAGTTCAACGATTGAAGGAGGAGGAAAATCAAACACACTGTGAGTACGTTCCCCCACATCAATCAGTTTCTTAGTCTTTACTCTTCAGTTCTGAATTCACAACTAAACTTTGTTCCTTAACTCCTCTCTCAAGTTCCTAATGCGTGGGCGAGCTCACCCCTCCCCCGCTGTTCGATCTTATCGAAATTTATCTCCACTTGTCACGTGGATCGTGACAAGGTGAACCTAATATCTAACAAGGAAAGAGCCTTTTTTTACCTTGCTCTTTATCGGCAGCAGTACTGTGTTGTAAGCAAAGTAAATACACGTCTGCATGCATGTAACAGAAACATGTAACAGACTTAAAACAGCATAAGAGTCATTTTCAAAAGTCAGTAAACTAAAAGCTGAGAATTATTTGAACCAAACCTCATAGCGCCAGTCTACTTTGCAACCTCATGCGTTGAATGAGAAACAGATTTCCACTTTCCAAGCTCCAATCTACAGGTGTCGGCTCTGGGGCGGACGAGTCCTGTCGCTCTACAGGGGTCTCCTTACCCCTACCTGGAACTCCTAACTTTTCCTTACTTAGTACCTATAGCTTCCAGCTACACCTCCATCGTAATCATCATGAGTCCTTTTCTTAGTGGAATACCACCCCGTACTTACATGTTAAATCTCTCGTTACGCATTGCTTTCCTGTTACGGTTTTCAATTTGTAAGCAACGTAAATACACGTCTGCATGCTTGTGAGAGAGCCATGTAACAGACTTAAAACAGCATACGAGTCATTTTCAAAAGGCAGTAAACTAAAAGCTGAGAATTATTTGAACCATACCTCATAGCGCCAGTCTAGTTTGCAACCTCATGCGTGGAATGAGAAACACATTTTAAGCTGTTGCAGTAACGTTTCAAAAAGGTGCATGTCTGGACAAGTTCTGGCTTCAGTAAATCAACACGCGTGTGTACCATCCGGCCACTCTGTCGCGATAGCTCTATCGCTGTTCTGAAGTTCAGTAAACTGTGAAATTAACTAACAAAAGCAGTTCTTTCTTTAAAAAAGTAGGTCAGTCCATCCGTCCCAACATATGTATGCATCTGCGTGTCCACGCGCTTGTATATGTAGATATAAAACAAGGGAACTGGACCAAGCTAAGACATGACAAAGACAAAGACAATCTAAATGTTTCGGGGCACTACCCCTTCATCAGAACGACACAAAAACGACGAAAAAACGACAACAACGAAAACAGAAGAAAAAGACTTAGCTTCAGTAGATGTGGCGCATAGGCTGGACAGCAGGAAAATGACCACCACCCTCCCCCCATCATGCGGCTCCACCCCATGCAATGTCCCCCGTTGCCACACTTGCCCCTACCTGAACACCAACACAAAACTCCACACACCCAACACCACTTTTGTCATCAAGCGCCACTTCACTTGCACTGACAGCAACATCATCTACGCCATCACATGCACCCTCTGTCCCACTTTATTCTACATCGGGGAGCCAGAACGCACACTCAACACCCGCTTCACAGAACATCTAGCTGACACTAAACACCGTAGAAACACACCAGTTGCACATCACTTTAGCACACCCCCACACACAGCCAACAACATGAGGGTCTGTGGTTGTCCCTGGAACTCCTAGGAACAAGGGGCTGGAAACAGATGTATTGATGGACCAGTAACAAAGGATCTTGACTGACACATCGCCCTACTCATCTCGGGTATTCCTGAATTCTCAGTTACAACACCCAACATTTTTTAACATTCGTAGCATGGAACTGCCTTCGCTACAAGCAGAAACGATACGACCCCCCCCCCCCCAAACACACACACACACACATACTTTCTTAAGTATTACTTACAGAGACGTACGAAGTACACACCGACTGGCAGGCAGACGGAAGAACGGACTGCCGACAGACACACAACCAGTCTGGCAAAACACAGTATTCATTCTTCTACAACATACCGTGCTTACAGCAGCTTAATAATTCTTTATAAAGCTGCAACTCAGGTGTCAATGGCAGGTAGCAGTTTGCCTGCACTTAGTGCGTCCTCGTTCGGTAGGACTTGTCTGTACTTGAACGCAGTGGGTGGGTGGTGAGCGGGTGGGTGGCAGAGTAAGTGAGTGAGCGAGTGTATAAAACACGCTCGACGGTAGTCCGCTCTCATTATTGTGTGAACGTGAGCATTTCCAAAGTATTAGTCACTCGATCGGGTCCCCTCCACCCCAAACACGCCTATCAACATACAGCAGCTAATAATTCTTTATAAAGCTGCAACTCAGGTGTCCATGGCAGGTAGCAGTTTGCCTGCACTTAGTGCGTCCTCGTTCGGTAGGACTTGTCTGTACTTGAACGAAGTGGGTGGGTGGTGAGCGGGTGGGTGGCAAAGAAAGTGAGTGAGCGAGCGAGTGCATAAAACACGCTCGATGGTAGGTCCGCTGTCACAACTTG
The DNA here is from genome assembly GCA_004794575.1 of Lanistes nyassanus. NCBI lineage: Eukaryota > Metazoa > Mollusca > Gastropoda > Architaenioglossa > Ampullariidae > Lanistes > Lanistes nyassanus. The sequence continues at coordinate 8,244 of SMGT01000986.1, read as the reverse complement.
GGAGTTTTCTTTTTGCTCTTGACGGGTCGTCTGCTCTGCTCGCTCTCACGACCACCGTCAAGAGTGTGACATATGGGTAGGTGGAACTATCACTGTACTACTAAAGTTAATTTCTATGATTTTCTGAATCATATGGCCGAGCCCCCACCACCTACAGTCTCCCATAAAGAATAACAAAAGACCATAATACAGTGAACACAAAAAAAGAAGAATGTATTGTTGATAGAAACAGCGAGTATTTACAATCAAGACAATATATGTTACAACTCGTTACAACTCTAGGGCTCCCGCAATTTCCTTCTGTTTGAGCTAGGTCTACTATAACATCTAATACCAACCTACATCACCCGCCTCGCCATTAAACATAATGACAAAACCACGTACCTTAATCCCGCCTTTGCATACGAGAAAAAGAATGACCACGTGATACACAACACTCACAGAACACAACACTCGTTCCCGAATGCTTCTTACAGTCCGCACGACAGTCTGTACGTTGGAGCTCTCCTTCCTTGGATATATTCCAGTAGATATCCTGAAGACCTCTTGAACACCTCCACGTAACAGCAGACTTCGATGCCGACGATCACACACGCCACAGAGGATATGACGTTTTCCGAAGGCTGACACACAGCCCCTTGAGCTCACCCAAAGAGCTCGGTTACAGGCAGCCTCCTTGTAAGGCTGGACCTTCGCCCCCTGCTTCAGACGGTTGTCTTGTCCGCGGTCTTCGGTCTCCCTCCTTTACGTTCTGCAGTCCTCTCCCGCCCGGTCAGCGTAGAGGTTTTTTCCACAGCAGAGGAACACGTACTGCTAGAGTCCCACGCCAGTCTGGAGGTATCACCCAACCTCGCAGAGTCCCTTGCGCTATGCAACTGGTCTACTCAAGCCACGTGCTGTCGCTGCTAGACTTCCACACGTCTAGCAGAACGAGACACCTCAAATTCTGCAGCTGAATCCTTCAGCCTTCAGCAGACTTGTACCACAAGACACGTACGTCTCCCCACAGCAGCTCTTCTTCACAGGAGTTCAGGCAAACAATGCCCTCGCTGTAGATTTCGCTGAAGATGTCCTCTCACAGGATGTTTTGGGCGTAAGATAATTCGACTGTCTAAACCAGTCCTTTTATTCTCAACATTCGTCCGTAGATTCTTTCATTCACACGCACGTGGTCAAAAAGGCGGTTACATGTATCAACCAATCAGGCCAGAGACAGCAGAAGCCACACCCCGTGTCAACTAGTAGAACACGCCCCTAAGTGGACACCTAGTGTGGACACAACTACCCCCTCCCCTTCCTGGTCGTTTACACCTATCGGCTACATCAAAGCCCTTGATGCTCGATACTACGCGTCACTGGATTCCTCCAGCTACATAATCTTCCCCTGAACAAACTAAAGCACACCTGGCCAGCCTCAGGGCGAGTAACACCTACACTAGTCGCTCCCCAGCTGCCCCAAGGTAAGTAACACCTTGCCCCTTGTTTCTAGGGCCAGCACCCCCGATCATAAGTGTGAACAGGGACCGAACCTGGGCTGGTGATGACGTGAGCGGCCAGATGGCGGCTTGAACAAGGGATAATAGACCTTAATTAGGGCCGGAGAGTCGAGGATGGATCACACCTGGAATCTATGGTGCAATCTCCTTGACCCACCAGACCCCAACACGTGACATCCGCTCTCATTATTGTGTGAACGTGAGCATTTCCAAAGTATTAGTCACTCGATCTGGTCGTGCCCCTCCCCCAACCACCCCTATCAACCATCACCACCCGACTGTCCCCCTCCCATGTGAACGAAGACAACAGTCTTTTACTTTAGTCAAAAATAAAGCATTTAGATCAATACACATGGACTTAGCGTGCTTGCGATAACGAATACCTGCACACTTAGCAAAATATTGACATATCGATGTGGTGCAGACGTTTCCCAGAAATTCAAGGCAGGGTTGTCGCGTGGCCTGAGCTAATGCCAATGGTGATGATAATGATTCGATTTCAGAATACAGTCTGATTACTAAACTTTCTGTTTCCTCGTCTAATTCCATGTCTTACAAGAATTGACATATTATGACATATTATAATCTCACTCATACTATGAGAATGAAGCCACGTGGATGAATTATTTTCTCCTGATATGTACGTGTACTGCAGCACACAAAATCTTGTGAATGTCAAGGTGTACGTTGCAAAACCAAAGCAATATTAATACGTTGAATGACAGCTGAAGTTGCCGGTGATTTGTCGATAATCCTTCACAATTAAACCCCTCTCTCCTGTTGTTCTATTATGCTTGCTTTGTACCATTCTCCCTATCCCCTTGGGGAGAAATAAAAATAAAAATGATTGTCTATTGTCTATTGTATTGTCTATTGTTAGAACGACTTCACGTGCGTGATTAGTGCGCCAGAAAGCAGAGATCAGACACAGAGAGGGTGGGGAGGGAGAAAACACGAAGCAAAATGAGTGAAGAAAGAAATAAACAAGTTGTGAGGGAGGGGCCGAAGAGAGGATGTATGCTGGGGAGAAAGAGGGACACTCCTGTGGGGAAAAAAGAGAAAAATTACGTTCTACTACATGTAAAAATTTAAAAACACTGTGCACGCATATACCCAAATGTTTAGACACGCATATAAAATAAACTGTCAACTGTCTGATGACCGTCGCAAATATACTTCCAGAGTGTGCCATCTTGCTGGGTTGCTGATCAAACATCTACGGAGACTACATCCCAGTTGGAACATCATAGACGACGATGTCCTGTGTGTACAGATTGCCGCCTTTGTCACGACATGGGTCACGGGACTTTCTCCCACATGTTTGACAACATTTTTGTTCCGCTTGCCACTGGCGGAAAGCAGGAAGTGAGGAAAGAATCAATTGTATTTCTTTTGGTTACTAGATACTTGGGGTTAAAATTACCATAAATTTGACACTTTTCTGCAGAACTAGTCACTAAATCGATACACTTTTCAGTTTAGATGCTGTGAGAACTGAAATAGTTTCTTCCTCGTAGGGAATGTAACATGTTAAAAATTAAGCATTTATGTTGGTAAGGACATTGGGTCGGTACTGCATGCTGAAACTTTGGACCCCGTTTTCTCAAAATGGCTGCCGCCCACATTCTGACCTTCAACAGGCTCGAATCTGAGCAATTCTTTCAGGAGCATTTTATTAAAACGTAACTGATGTTACAATATAGTTTGTTAAAGAAAAGCAGGAAATGTTAAGGCCAACAAGCAAAAATCCTAAACACAGCATTTATTTCATTTTTATATTTAAATATAAAGTCAGTTTTGCTTCTCGTCATCTGTTTATCCGTTTCCCTGTTGCGAAACTTGAGAGTTCTTCAGAAATATCTGTGGAAAAAAATGCAAATAAACAGATTTCTTAAATACAGATCAGGAACCAGTCAATGCTATTCTCTGTATTTTGATCCCGCTAATTATTTATTGATATTTACTTTTAGTACTGAAGCAGCTGTATAAAGGTATGATATATTTAACAAATTTCTTGCAGAATATGAAGAGTGGTTTACAAACAACAATCTGGATTTGTCGCAGAAACGACAACTGTACAAAAATTCACGAAGGTATTGTCTTAATAAAGTCTTAAAATGAAGTGAATATTAGATTGTCATTCTTTATGAAGCTGAAGGACTACATTAAACAAGCGTTGTAGAACAGTTTCCAAATCTTCGGTTGCAAATATATCCACTGACTGCTTACTTAACCACATTCCAAAGTGCATTCTGAGTGCCGTAATGTGTTTTATTGTTTGTAAGAAAACATAAAACCAAAAAAGGTGTGATATTAGATTTACACTTTTTCTATTTTCACTACGAGAGAAGCGATTCTAGCATTTAAAATCTGACTTAACTATTTTTACCTTCACGATATCGACATACCTTACATCTAATCTTGTTATTTGTGCACCACTTTTCGAAAATCTTCCAGATTCTTTCTGCGTGCCTTGATTCGTGATCATAAACAAATTTACTGCCTAACCAGTAGTGTTTCAGATAGACGCGAACCATCTGTTCTTGAAACAGCTTGTGTGGAAACATGTGGGACACCTGTTTGGTAGAAAAAAGGCAGCAGTGTGAGTACACTATTAATTGTACTTAATACTTCAAGAACAACGTAGTGGACTATTATGAGGTTTACTTTGTAAGTTTCTTAGGGTAATCCTGTACAGGCGTCACTTAAGAATTAAGATTCGAAGTTCCATGTTTAAGCAAACGATTATACTCGTGTTAAATTTAATAAAATCAGAGGAGTAGACGAAAATGTCAAAAATAGGCTATATCCTCGTGAGAACAAAAACGACTGTTAAGACCATATTTTAATATAATTCTTTGCATTATTCCGTTTTAAACATTATGATCTTCATCCACGCAAGATCTAGGTAAAGGGCAGACAACTGCATGCCGGAAAATCAGGGGCTACATCTTAATGCCCACTCCAGACAGAAATTATGGCTGTGCACATCCTTCGCAGCACCTTAGCATCTTGTGAGCGGCTTAACGTTATGCGGCGCTACAGAATGCTGAGTTGGTCTCTCCAAGTCAGAAAGCTTCTGCTTCTCAAACTTCTCAAATTTCAGCCTTTTAATATGCACTCATGGATGGCCGTAACTAATTCATACCAAAATTCACGGAAACGTGCATGGACCGACGCTCTTGTTCGCAAGTCTCACTAACAAGCGCGCTACTCTCCCAGTGCAGAGACTGCTGTTTATTTTGATATTATAGGCTATTAGCAATGACCCCAGCTGCAGACACTTATTTTCTTAGACCGTTGATTAAATTTTGCTGAACACAAGACTGACAGTAAAACTACCCTGGAAGAGGAGATAATTAACTTTGATTATAACAAGCTTTTTAAGTTTGTTGCATTTCTTACTTCTTGTATTTCTCACTCACTTCTGCAGACTTAATTTTTATGGCGGTATCGACATCTCTTTTAGTGTAGAAACGCAGTTCATCTACAGGGTTGCGACCGTTCTTTCCAAAGTCAAGGTTGACTACCTAAAAACAAACATAAACAAATATGGACACAGCTGATGATTTGTCATAAATTACAAAATTATTAAAGTATTTTTCTTAATAAAAAAAATTATTATATTATATCAACATCTTCTATGACTTTTTGTCATTATAACTATTTCAAGTTTGAAAAAAATATAAATGTGGTTTTATTAATTTTTGTAACTGAACAAAATAACTGCAATCTTTTCCTATTTTGACAAGAGGCACACCAATTTCTACGAAACACTGGACATATTGAAATCTTCCTTTATATATATATATATTTGGGCGCAGTTAAGCTGCGTGTGTGCTTGTGTGAGCGAGAGAAAGAGTGAATGAGAAAAATAGAGAATGAGACAGAAAGTTCAAACATCATGTTTATCAGAAAGTTTACAACCAGAAGATGGTCCTTAATGTATTTTTAAATCACTGGGGGAAAACCCCTAGAAACACCATACATTTATCTTCAGCTTTTACTCTTGACGCACAATTTGTCAGGAGAGAAGTACAAAGCTTTGAGGAATTTAGGGAGGGGGTGTTGTTTTTTTAAAAGCTGTCATACCTGAACGGAAAAAGAGTCTTCCAGAGAAGCTGGGTATTGTTTCCTTAACAAGGTCATGATTTCCTTTTTGATCCTTGTCTCTTTCACGTGGATTGATGTTTTTTCCTTTAAAATCTTTTAAATCAAACATTAAGACAGGCATACAAATATTAATCTAAATATAGTCCTTGATCACTGTCGACGTCCATAAAACAAAATTTACTTTACTTTCAGACTCATAAATGCCTATGCATTTAAGATTGTTACATCTTAATCAAAATTTCCTATTAATAAACCTAGAACTATTCATGTCTAACCCCCAACTCACACCCCTAAAACACACAGACACACACCCACACACACACACACGCTAATGAAGAAATATGAAATTAAATAAAAACGAAAAGAATGGAAAAAAGCATGAATAAAGGAGGGAAAGAAGCAACGAAAGCGAGCACGAACGAACGAAAGAACTAATGATCGAAAGAATGAGCAAAAAACATTTTATTGTTCAGGTCTGCAATCTCTTCTAATGACCACAGATGTTAAAAAAACATTGATTTTTTAAACAAAAGCAATTGGTCTCAATAAAATGTAGCAGTTGTAAATAGACAGTAAACCGTCATGAAACTACAAAATATCATAACTTTAGAAGTGCATTGCTGATTTAGTTTTTAAACCAAACGCTATGCCTCAGGGGCAGCTGGGGAATGGAGACAGAAAAACGCAAAATGAAGAAAAGAAAGAAAATGAAAATGAAGCTACAAGAAAATAATATTTTTGTGTCGTCCTGATGGGTAATGCCCCGAAACATGTAGATTGTCTTCCTCTTTGTCTTTGTCATGTCTTAGCTTGGTCCAGTTCCCTTGTTTTAAATTTAAGAAAATGAAGCTGCTGTGTAAAATCGTGACATACCTTGCATTTGCTCTTGGCTATTGGGTAGGTTTCCCCAACACACAGGAACAATTTTCGCTTGTCCAAAGCCTGGAGGAGATCTCGGGATTTCTTGAGTTCTTTGCTGCGACTCAAGCGGATTTGATGGAAAACGTTGTCAGTGAGGTTGGTGTAGGCTGCCATGTCGTCGATACACTGAGAGATATCCAAGCGTTTTCTGGGACTAAGTCATTACGGAGAAACAACAAACATATGGTGATATCAAAGTTAGAAATTTAGAAGACAGTAATATTGGAAAATAGAAATTACTTTTTGATATATTTATATATATATTTTACATATGGACACGCACGCGCACGTGCACTCACACAAACACACACACACACACACACACATATATATCTGTTTGAGTGCATTGCTTTGTGTATGCGATCCTCTGTTTACTGGTTGTCTTTTGAATTTCTTGTGTACCATACGCCAATTCGTAGAGTGAGGCAGGATGCTGTGCATTATTAGTACAAAGTCGTTTTCCAGACATGAAAGGAACACTAGTCAGAAAATTGATGTGTTTGTGTGTGTGGGTGTGGGTGGGTGGGTGGGTGTGTGGGTGTGTGGGTGTGTGTATGTGCGTGCGTGTATGTGTCAACAATTAGGCTGTGTCTATAGCATATAAATACACTTTATCATTCTAATATTAAATACGCATATTTCAAAAGGTATAATTAGTAATAATAATAATAATAATAATAATAATAATAATAATAAATGTGGATTTTTAACGCGCGAGAACACATTTCATGCACACTTCGCGCGGACGAGGCACACAGACACTCTAGTGAAAACAACGAGACACACACACACACACAGAGGGAGAGATGAACGCAACACTGACGAACAGATTGGAATACAGATCGTCATTCAGTCACAGATGGGTGGAAAAGTATCATAGGAGAGGACGAACAGAGAAAGTTGTAAGTTAATGCAGACAGGCATACATGAATCATTCAAGTTTTAATTTAAAATGCATTTGCAGAATAGACTTAATAGATTACATCTTACGGTAATATGGAAAGAAATGAAAACATTTCTTACTTTTGTCCAGGGATGAGTTTCACACCTTTAGCTTTAATTAAAATGTCCGCAAGCCTGGAAGAGAGATATGACGGTCATTGTCTGCCCAAACGCAATTTAACAGAAGCAAATGACGGTATTCAACCCAGGAAGGTTTAGTAAAAAGACGCTCGAGATTACACAGTAAATCCTTAAGCCTTCCCTCTCCTCAAACCTACATCACATATAGAAACGACAACATTAACGTCTATAAAATATTTTCCGAAGAAACACAAAAGCGTACACACACGCGTTCCCTCAAATATACCCTTACATGTATTCCACTGCATTTGTCACCCTGTGCTTGTACGCCTTTCTGTGCAAAGCGTGACGAGTTTGAAACAGCTGATATACATTGAATGCCTCCTGTAACATGCATGTCACCATTTTCATCATGAATCCACACTGCAAAATCCAGTGCAGCCTGTTTGATTAAGAAAGAAGAACTTATCGTCTTTTACATTTGTTTTTTCAGGCATCATACAATACAAAACAATACAATACAATACAAAATTCTTCACTTTTATAATACAATATTATGCTTCGGTCATTGATAATAGGATATGTTATTATGCCTCTGTCATGCATATTACCATACGACACGATACGATACCGTATTAGTTTACATACGATATGAAATCGCATGTGACACTTACTTTATCGCGCACACACA
>SMGT01000985.1:2792-29345 GCA_004794575.1 Lanistes nyassanus | reverse complement strand
GGGGGGGGGGGGGGGGGGGGGGGGGGGGAACGCCACCACGAGCCATTTGTGTGCGTGTGACAAGGTCACGCAGGCGGGGAGAGCAACACGGAGGTCGGTGGTCTCTTTCAAAACCCCCCAGTTCGCAACAGGCCTGTCGTTGTTTTATATCCATGTGCTCCCTCATTTTCCCCCTTTCTCTCCTATCAGAACCTCTTATTTCCCATAGTCCCCTTCTGCCATTGTCACAGACAGAGCTATTGGCACACCGACCACAAGTCTGTGTACAGTTCTCTCCATAAAAGCCGCTCGCACATTCTGAAAATAGTAACGTCATGTGCTAGATGTGAACACTTGCATCCTGCGTCGGGACCTTTTAACTTCTTTTACAGACAGCGTCTGTTTTCGCCCACTATAAACATCTTTTTAATTTTATTACCCCTCTGTGATTCCTTTGCTACCGCGAGACATCCTGTACTCAAGCGTGGGAGAGTTTGTCGATGTTTCTCTCTGGACATGCCACCTGTCTGCAGGACGGGCAGTCGTTGTTTTCTATCCAGTTGCTCAATCATTTTCCCCCTTCCTCTCCTATCAGACCCTATTATTTCCCATAATCCCCTCCCGTCGAAGCCTTGAGATTAACCTATGTTGCTAATGGAAAATCAACTTTACAAGCACAAAAATGCTTTCCAGTTTGTTTTGATTACAAGTGAACACAAATAGTGAGAACTTACCTTTACAGAGTGGAGGCGGGAACCCAGGTATACAGGATTTACAGCTACCATTTACTTTGTCACACACCGGGCCTTCGGCACAGTTGCCACAAGTCTGGGTACAGTTGACCCCATACCTACCGTCAACACACTCTGTAAGGAGGTAAATATTAAGACACAGTTAGGAGCATGGATGGCGTTTAACAGTTTTTGATTTTAACGGTTTGTCCATTCTTTTTGTTATAATTGCCACTGTCCGTCTTTTATTTGACAAAAAATGGTCTTAAAAGCTAAATCAGTTTTGTTTATACAGGCACGCCCGCTAGTGTACCGGTGTGTGCTCTTGTACCAATACCTGTGCAGGTATGCTAAGCAAGCGCTGTACTGAGAAATGTTTCATTATGATGGGGTGATGTTTCTGGGGTATGGTTTCTGTTTTGTCAATACGCCATTAAAGCCCCTGTTCGAATGGGTTAGTTTACTGTTGATGTAGCGACTTGATCGTAGATGCGTGGGTGAAAGCGATTAAAAAAACTCAATCGTGACGGAGAATCCTACCTAGAGTAGGTCCCGGGGGGCCGGGGCATTTTTAGCCTTTTTTCAAAAATTCATTAAAAAATCCCCCAAGACAATAAAAACATTATTTAAAATTGCTAACTAACCACAATAAATAAAGAAAACTCATTTCTTACCATATTTCTTGGACCTTGTTCCATCATTTTGTAAATCCTTTGATGGAAACACAACTGAAGTTGAAGAAATCAAAAAGTCCTCGCCATTCATTAAACAGTCTGTACGACATTGTTTACTACATGTGCTTGCACGTTTTTCTCTTCGTAATCACTTTCTTGGTTCTTTCAGGCACAAATACTCTTATCTTCATCCACTTTATCACAGTAAATTTGCGAAACATTGTCATTTTCCTCTTTAGCGTGTAATTTGAAGAGTAAATCTAGCATTTCTCAAGTGACAGACGACATGTGAGTACTCGCTTCAAACTCTGCCGAAAACCGGTCTCACTGACAGTTTAAAACACAGAAAAGGGAAGCAACTCGTGAAGAAATGATTCAGCTTTCGATTGTAAGAGTTCTTTCCCTTAAAAGATTAGCAGATGAAATTTTAAAAATCATAATTCGAACGGACTTAATCTGGCCCGTAAGGCGGAAACGTAGTGCCAATGGAGCGGGCTGTCGGTTATTCGCACGGTGTCAAAGAGTAGGTCAGTGAGTGACGACTGGTCATAGAGTGAGTTAGCAGCAACTGCATGTTGGCATGAGTTTTGTTCATTAGCACACACAAGCAAGTCGGAGTCCATTGTTGGCGCCAGGCTCAGTGGTTGATATTAAGCAAAAACCTGTGGGCTTGTTGTGCACGAGTGATACTAGTGGAAGATGTTGTATGAGGAGAGTGGATGACTTGCAAAAGGGACAGTCGATAGCCACGTGGAACAGATAAGAATCACCCGAGAGATCAGAATAGAGAAACAAATTATCTACTGAAGATAAACCGTGTGAAGTTGAGAAAGCGCGAAAGACTTGTCTAAGAGGACTCACGATGAGATATTTTTCGGAACTTGATTACGAATGAAAAGAGATGACAAAAGTGACTGCTGCTTGGAGTAAATAAAAGAGAGAACAAAGAAATCTTAGGCTGTTGCAGTAAAGGTTTTGGTGACGATTGCTCAATTAAATCTACATTTTACGAGATCACCATCAAAGTTTGTCCAGTAATTCTGAGAAGTCGAGTCCAATAAGTTAAGGTACCACCCGTCACGTCACATTAAAATGGGGTTTCTCTTCCTGGGATAGGCGTGCTTTATCTTAGTTGGACTATAGGAATTGATGCATTTGTTCTTGAATTTTCACTGGGTTCCTGTTTCTGCTGTAGGTTTTTTTTATGAAGGCGTTTGATTGTTCCGAAGGTTGTAGTGGCTTGTTTCTTGTGATTAGTTTTCTGTGCTTGTGCTTGACAGAGGCGCGTGTTTTAGTTGTGACGTCACTGGTGACATGAGACTTCGGTTGCGTGGACGCGGAAAAAAGTAGGGTAACACTAGTGAGTTTTCTCAACTCGCCAAGTGGCACAGGGAGCGGACTAGGTAATTAGCGTTGCTTTCATCAGGGCGCGTCGGCTCAGGGATCGGTGAAACTCGATTAGGGTGTAACTTGGAGTGTGGGGTCAGCGCCAGTACGAACTCGCTGCCAGAGTCGGCGACGACGCGTCGGAAGACAGCAGTCTTGGAAGAGACCTCGCCCTACAAAGCGGGCGAGGTAGGCCGCCAACTGTCTGGAAGGAAATAGCCAGAAACTTGGATGCACAACCTGTGCCTTGACGGTGCTTCTCCTCTGTTGCTTGGGGGAAGGCTGAGGGACAGCTCAGGGGTTGGTGCATTGACAGGTAGAGAGCGAGAACTGCCCTACTGTCTTTCAGCGAAATCAGACACGGGTCAGAAGTTTCAGAAACCAGAAGATTCTGTGCAAAATGCAGATATTTCCAGCCTGCTGGTGGGAAATACACCCAGTACTTGGCGACCCTGTAGCCAACTTGACGAAGGTGCCAGCAGTATACTGGTAACAACGCATGGCCATTGGAGAATGGAGTTGTTGAATACTAGCGGGGCTTGTAAGAGTTCAGCTGGGGAGCTCGCTAGAAAGATGGGCGTCGGCCACAGTCTGGTTAGTCAGGGCATTTGTGCGCTGATCATAAGTCTAGGTGAAGCGCAGTTGCCAGGGCCTGATAGTTATCAGATGCAAGTGACAGAGCCGTGGGGGCTGTGCTGCTTCAGCCTCATGAAGGCACACTGCACCCGGTAGCCTTTGCCAGCCGGAAGCTATCAAAAACTGAGCAGGCTTATTCAGTCTTCGAGAGGGAATGCCTGGCGCTGAGTTTTGGCATTCGTCATTTCGAACAGTACCTGTATGGAAGAGCCTTCACTCTGGAGATTGACCATCAGCCACTTGCTTATCTCAGCCAGAGTGAACTGTCAAACAAACGACTAGTAAGGTGGTCACTGTTCCTGCAACAGTATAGGGCCAATATTAAGTACATCAAGGCTGCTGAGAATGTCGGGGCTGACTACATGAGTCGTTGCCATCCGGCCGATGAAAACTGAATGGAAATTTGCTGTTGACGAACTTTGAATGGAACTGATTTTTTATTTTTTTTTATTTTTATGAAGAAATGCCATTTAATCAAGTTTTTGCATCATTGGTGACATGTCAAACAATCAAAACAAATAAAACAAATACAAATGGCGAGCAGTAATATGATATTTGGGGGAAAGTTGTGAAGGAGAGAAGGAAAAAGGAAAAGATAGGGAAAGAGGGAGGGAGGAGGAACCACGATTACCATGCTATGGACTTGTGTACTGGTTGTGCACTTAAAGTAGGCAGGAAGTACAAAAGTGATCAAATGTAATACTGAAATTGCAATTCAGGATAGCAGCAGAGGCCGTGCACATGCGAGCAGTACTGACAATCTATTAGAATCAGAGAAAGCTAGAAGCGTTTTGATTCTTTTATAAACTTATGTAGACACAAGAAACTTTCGGTGTTCTTAGAGACAGACAGATCTTGGTTTCCTGAGAGTAAGAGGTCGGTGTTGAGGAGAAGAGGAGCCGGCAAATCGAGAGTTTGTATGGTGGGCTGGCGAGCATTTCTGTAGAGGGGGCAGTATAGTAGAAAGTGTTCGGCTGTTTCTGGTTCGAAACCACACGCACACGAGGGATTGTTTGTTAAGTGCCTGTTAAGTAGGTCAAAGTTCAAGTCGCTCATTCCTAGTCGCAGTCTGCAGTGTATGATTTGTTCTTTGCGATTTCCAATACAGTAGTAGGGAGGGATACCATTTTGACTTACTTTTATGTATCGTTTGAGTTCGGAGATTGAATGAGTGGATTGTATGTGTTGTGGGAGCAGGTTCCAGTCGGCAGATGTTTGCGGTATGAATGAGTTTTTGTAAAGCTCCGTTCTTGCATATGGGATATATTTGTCGTGCGGTCTGCGTCTGTTGTAAGGGTTATGTGAGGAGGTAAGCGGGGGGAGAGTGTGTAGCAGGTATTCAGGGCAGAGGCCGTTGATCATTTTGAAATAAAGCAACAGCCTGTGTTTTTTCCTCCTTTCCTTCAAGCTACAAAATCCTGATTCTTCATACAGCTTTACGTGACTAGTGCCCCTCACTCCCCCAATTATGATTCTGATTGCTTCTAAGTGGAGTTTTTCTAGTGCATCTGCTTGGTGTTTGGTGCAGCCGTCCCATATGACGTCCGCGTAATCGAAGATAGGCAGAATGAAGGACTTGTACATGGTTTCGAGTGCTTTTCTACATAGTAGGTATTTGTATTGCTTAAGGAGTCCAATAAGGGGAGTAGCTTTTGTGGCCACGTGATTGACATGCTCTTCCCACCTACAATTAGCTTGTATAATGACCCCTAGGTGTTTGTGACTTTCTGATTCTTTCAAAATAGTGTTCCCGAAATGGAGTTCGTGGGTTTGTTCGGATCCATTTCTTATGTTAAGTAATTTAGTTTTGTTTTCGTTAAATTCGACTTTCCATGCTTTTGCCCACTTCCGTATATGTACTATATCGGATTCTAAGGTTTCTTTCCTGACGTCGGGGTCATTTAAACCGAAGTATATCCTTGTGTCATCCGCGAAGAGTTTTATAGTTGACAAGATGTCGTCAGTGATATCGTTTATGTAGATCAAGAATAGGAGAGGGCCCAAAACGGAGCCCTGAGGGACCCCGGCGTTTACTTTAAGGTAGGCAGACTTGTCACCCTTAATGGAAACCGCCTGAAGACGTTTGGAAAGATAACTCCGGAGAAAAAGTAACGTTCTTCCTCTTATTCCGACTGCTTCCAGTTTGTGGATTAGCCGTTTGTGCCATACTCTGTCAAAAGCCCTAGAAAGGTCGAAAAAGACTGCTTGCGTGCTTATGCCCCTGTCAAGATTACAAACAAGATCATTGTAGAAAGACGCGAGCTGAAATACTGTGGAGTCTCCCCTAATAAAGCCAGACTGAGCAGAGGAGAAGATATTGTTTTCGACAAAAAACTTGTACATTCGTGTGTGTATGCATCTTTCTAGTAGTTTACCGACACAGCTTAGGAGTGAAACAGGCTGGTAGTTGGAACAGTCATCTCTTTTTCCTTTTTTGTAAATAGGTGTGACGTGTGCCACTTTCCAACAGGCGGAGAAAGTGCATTCGTACAAGCAGCGATTGAAAAAGGCTGTTAATGGGTGAACTATGACATCAACAGCGCTAACTATTAATGTATTATGTATTTGGTCTGGGCCGGGTGATTTGTTTTGTTTGAGTTCGTCTATCGTTTTCTTGACTTCTGATACTGTGAGAATGAGTTCATCTAGTTCAGCAGTTTTAAAGGGAATGTTAGGAAGTGGGTCGTCGCTGTGAGGCAGAGTGCATTGTTCAACGAAAAAACAGTAGCTTTTTCAGCGTTGCTGCAGTAGGTGGTATTACCCACGCACAGGGGTGGTATGTCAGCTTGGTGGAGGCCTTTTCTGTGTAGGAATACGTTTACTAGCTTCCACCACTCTTTAGTCCCGAATGAATGAGAATCTGAGGCTCTATCGTTAAGTTTGGCTAAATAATCTTGTGTCCTTGCTCTAATTTTGCTAACCAAGTTATTCCTAAATTTCCGAAAATGTTCCCAATCTGCCGGTTTCAAAGTAATTTTAGCTTTCTTATAAAGTCTATTCCTTTTTTAATCCAGCATTTGATTTTGTTTGTCATCCATGGCGCGTCATTACTTCTAACGTTTATTGTTTGTCATCCATGGCGCGTCATTACTTCTAACGTTTATTGTTTGTCATCCATGGCGCGTCATTACTTCTAACGTTGATTGTTTGTCATCCATGGCGCGTCATTACTTCTAACGTTTATTGTTTTGCTGGGAAGACATTGTTTTGCGATGTGTAGGAATGCGTCTGTGAATTTCTGGGCAGAGGCAACGATGCTGTAGGCTGTGAGAAGAGTTCCCAGTCTATCTCTCCTAGTAATGAGCAAATCTTTGCTTTGTCAAGCTTGTCGTAATTTAGAACTGTTCTTTTAAATGATCGATTAGTTTCGTCCTGGATTTGCAGAGTAACACATGGTACACTATGGTCACTACAAAATGGTGGCAACACCTGGACAGATTTCATGATGCTAGTGCACTGAAGGATGATGTGATCAAGGCAGGTACTTGAGGCACTCGTTATACGAGTGGGTGTGTCAACGAGCTGGTACAAGGAGAGTATGTCCAGATAATGTTGGGACGGTGCAGATAGCCAGTCATTGTTGAAGTCGCCCAAGATGACGAGTTTGTTGGGTGTGCTGTTGGCTTTGTGTATGCTTTCCCTAATTAGGCTCCAGTAAGAGACCGGCTGATTAGGTGACCGGTAAAATGAACCGATCAGTATGTTTTCCTTGTTCAGTTTGGTTTCGATCCATACAGCTTCTAAGTTGTTCACTTGAAGGTCGAGTCGCGGTTTGCACAACAGATTGTCACGAACGTAAATAGCGACACCGCCATGCGCGTCATCACGGTCAAGGTGAACTGGTTCGTGGAATCCCGGGATGCTGATGTCGGGTTGCTTGTTCGTGTTTGGGTTGAGCCACGTCTCTGATATGGTTAAGATGTCGTACTGGTGCGATTCCGCTATCAAGAGATCAAAGTGTCTGGGCAAACTTCGTATGTTAATGTGTACTATACGGATGTCCACTGGTCCGCGCGGGCCGGGGTTTCTCTCAACGTCGCCTGATCTGAGTAAGAGTAAGTTATGAGCCAATGAAAACGCAGTGTTGGGTGGTAGTTTGGGGGAGGCGTGGGGAGCTTGGGGAGCTTTCAGCTTGTTCTGGGTGACTCGGGGGACGAGCACGTGGGGTGCGGAAGTGAGTAGCATATACACACAAAGGGATAGTGTAGCTGTAGACGGGCTCTTGCAGTAGAAAATTATGCAGAATGGCAAGAATGTTGTGACAGAAAGAAAGTGTAGCTTCCTGCTTTTCATAGCAGCCGTAGGGTGAAAGCCGCCAATCCTGGCTCTGTGGAGAGAAATGTCAACACACATTATGTGACAGCGCTAACCAGGGCCAGGAAAAGAAGAGCCAGGATAGTGTTTCTACTTCTTCTTGATCCGTGCACGTGGTTTTCGTGGGAAAGGGGGGTAGGAAGTGTCATGGAGGTGGAACGCGAGAATATGTACAAAGCAGCGTGAACTAGATAAGTGGGTAAAGGAAAGGTAATGTTAGCAAAGCGTGGTTGTCTGGAGTGAGATGAGGAAGAGTTGTGCGTCGATAGGGTGATCAAAGTTAAAATAAATAGAACTAAAAAGCATACTAGGGTCATAAATAGAACTAAGAAGCATACTACCGTCATAGCGTCGTGCAGATATGCTCTGGTCTTCGAATGAGAAAAGAAGCAGTTTCGTTTTGTCATGCTCTGTTTGATGAATATTGTGTTGAAATCTGACTACAGCCAGTTCCATACCGAAAGTCTTCACACACTGTAAGCAGTTTAGTCACATAGGAGTTTCATCAAAAATGTCTTAGATAGCTTTAAAACGTAAGCTACCTTCTACAAACGACCCTGTGAAACCTCAAAATGCTACACGTTGTAACGTGACAGCCACATGTCCACCCATGTTGATATATATCGTGCGTTCCCGTGATTACAGTGTGTGTGTGTGGTGTGCGGGTGGTGTGCGTGTGTGGTGTATGTGTTTGGTATGAGTGTATGTGGTGTGGTGCGGTTGTGGGTTGTGTGTGTGTTCTATGTCCGTGTGTAGTATTTGGTGTGCGTAACTGATGTGTGTGTGTGTGTTGGTATTTGTGTGTGTGTGTGTGTGTGGTGTGCGTTTGTGTGTGGGTGGTGTGGTGTGCATGATGTGTGGGGGCGTGTGTGGTGTGTGGGGGGAGTGGGGTGTTTGTAATTTGGTGTGTAGCGAATGTGTGGTGTGTGTGGTGTGGTGTGTGGTGGGACTGTGGAAAGTGGTCTGTGATGTGCTTGTGGTGTGTGGTGTGTGTAGCCTGTGTGATGGGAGTGGTGTGTGGGTTGTGTGTGGTGTGTGTGTGGTGTGTGTGTGGTGTGTGTGCGGTGTGTGTGGACTGTATTGTGGGATGCGGAGTGTATGTGTGGGTGTATATGTGTGGTGTGTGTAGTTTGTGTGTGGACTATATTGTGGGGTGTATGTGTGGGGTGTATGCGTGTGGTGTGTGTAGGGTATGGTGTGTGTGGTGTGAAGGCTGTGAGGGGTAGGGTTCGGGTGAAGGGTGTGCGTTATGTATGTGTGGTGTGTGTTTGGTGTGGGGTGTTTGTGTGGGGGTGGGGGTGTTGCGTGGGGGTGTCTGTGCGTCTGGTGTGTGTGCGTGGGTGGGTGGGTGGGTGGGTGGGTGGTGGTGCGGATAGGTGGCCGGATGCGTGTGTGCGTGTTTGTGTGTGTTTACGGGTTATGGCCTGTATGTTCTAATGAATTCTCGTTAGATGGGGTGGGGTGACATGGAATGGTGTCTGCTTTTGCTCCTTGGTGTGTTCGCTCTTTTCCCACTTCTGTGGTGTTTGCATCCTTACGAGAGAGTTTCGAGAAGTTCATCTGACCTTTGCAAAGTGGAGGTTGGAAGCCAGCTTCACAGGATACACAGCTGCCATGCACATTGTCACAGGAAGAGTTACTGGCACAGCGACCACATGTCTGTGTACATCTCTCTCCATAAAAGCCACTTGCACATGCTGAAAAGAGTAAAAGACGGCCTGTCGTTGTTTTATATCCATGTGCTCCCTCATTTTCCCCCTTTCTCTCCTATTAGAACCTCTTATTTCCCATAGTCCCCTTCTGCCATTGTCACAGACAGAGCTATTGGCACACCGACCACAAGTCTGTGTACAGTTCTCTCCATAAAAGCCGCTCACACATTCTGAAAATAGTAACGTCATGTGCTAGATGTGAACACTTGCATCCTGCGTCGGGACCTTTTAACTTCTTTTACAGACAGCGTCTGTTTTCGTCCACAATAAACATCTTTTTAATTTTATTACCCCTCTGTGATTCCTTTGCTACCGCGAGACATCCTGTTCTCAAGCGTGCCAGAGTTTGTCGATTTTTCTCTCGATGTTTCTCTCTGCAGGACGGGCAGTCGTTGTTTTCTATCCAGTTGCTCCATCATTTTCCCCCTTCCTCTCCTATCAGAACCTCTTATTTCCCATAATCCCCTCCCGTCTAAGCCTTGAGATTAACCTATGTTGCTAATGGAAAATCAACTTTACAAGCACAAAAATGCTTTCCAGTTTGTTTTGATTAAAAGTGAACACAATTAGTGAGAAAACTTCAACTTACCTTTACAGAGTGGAGGCGGGAACCCAGGTATACAGGATTTACAGCTACCATTTACTTTGTCACACACCGGGCCTTCAGTACAGTTGCCACAAGTCTGGGTACAGTTGACCCCATATCTACCGTCAACACACTCTGTAAGGAGGTAAATATTAAGACACAGCTAGGAGCATGGATGGCGTTTAACAGTTTTTGATTTTAACGTTTTGTCCATTCCTTTTGTTATAATTGCAGTGTACCGGTGTGTGTTCTTGTACCAATACCTGTGCAGGTATGCTAAGCAAGCGCTGTACTGAGAAGTGTTTCCTTATGATGGGGTGATGTTTCTGGGGTATGGTTTCTGTTTTGTCAATACGCCACTAAACCCCCTGTTCGAATGGGTTAGTTTACTGTTGATGTAGCGACTTGATCGTAGATGCGTGCGTGAAAGCGAATCTGACCCAGATTAAGGTCAGTGAGTGACGACTGGTCATAGAGCGAGTTAGCAGCAACTGCATGTTGGCATGAGTTTTGTTCATTAGCACACACAAGCAAGTCGGAGTCCATTGTTGGCGCCAGGCTCAGTGGTTGATATTAAGCAAAAACCTGTGGGCTTGTTGTGCACGAGTGATACTAGTGGAAGATGTTGTATGAGGAGAGTGGATGACTTGCAAAAGGGACAGTCGATAGCCACGTGGAACAGATAAACATCACCCGAGAGATCAGAATAGAGAAACAAATTATCTACTGAAGATAAACTGTATGAAGTTGAGAAAGCGTGAAAGACTTGTCTAAGAGGACTCACGATGAGATATTTTTCGGAACTTGATTACGAATGAAAAGAGATGAGTAAAGTGACTGCTGCTTGGAGTAAATAAAAGAGAGAACAAAGAAATCTTAGCCGGCCGAAAATTGACAAAACAAACTTCATCGCTCCTGGGCTTTAATTGACCTTCTATCAGGACGACACAAACAAATAACGAATAAAACAAGTAACAATAGCTGCGAGAGAGGTGATGGTCCACCAAAGCTGCATGGCGTTCAAAGAAAGAAAGGTTGTAAGGGGGGGGGGGGGGTAGCGAGGTACAAAGGTCGAAAGAAGAGGTGGGGGGTCATTATTCGGTTGAAAGGAGGTTAGTGATTAGTTTAGTCGAGTAGTTGCCATGCAAACCCTCATGTTGTCTATGTGCGGGGGAGACTTGAAATGACGTGAGACTAGCTTCATTGAGAATTAAGAATGTTTTACTCATCTTATGAAAAAGTTGACGTATTGGGAACTGGAGAAGTAACTGGTAGAAGTACGCAAGGTGACAATTGCGATTGCAATTCCTTCTCATCCCACGCTAATTTGCCTTCTGAGTTTTATTGTAGCATCTATGCGGTTATTCACATGTTTTAACGTAAGCTCCAAGGTGAATGTTTTTATTCCATTCGTGCAGCTACAACAAGCCTCATTGTACTGTACATTTCCTTGGAACATATGAAATAATCAACTACACTAGAACCTGTGGAGCATGTCACATGTCACCCCTAGGTTATTACCTGTCACTCCTAGGTAAGCCTTTTAGCTCCTCCCTAGTAGGGGTGGGGGGAAGATACGTCATCAGCAGGCTGACCGCTTCGCCCACAATCGACACCTGGGTGTACGGGCATTAGCCAGGTTAATCACTCCGCCCCAACCTAGGCTGGCCAGAACCGGTTTACTTGAGGTTAATGCGTCAGAACGCCTAGTACATAAGGAGGTAAAAACGTGAGATAGGGATCGATACACACAGAGAGGACAGGACATGGAGAGTGAGTTAATGTATGAGGACCACTAGAAGCGGACACGTGTAGACCCACTGACCTCTGACCCCTCGCTTATTAGCCAGAGACGTGAAAAAGAGCAAAGGACTCCAGCATCTCACGCAGGTACCCGGGGTGTATTCTGCCGACTACTAGACAAAGTAGTAAATGACTGTTGTTGTGCCTTGTAGGACTGCTCTTGCCATAGATTATCTTAGAGTCGGGGACTCGGGTTGATAAGATAGATGGTTTTATCCTGCCGGAGACAGGAGACGTCATGAGCTAGTGCCCGGGCAATAAAGCCTAAAGAGGGTGTAGAGTGAAGTGCGGTTCGTGGAAGTGTCTTAGCTTCAAAGTTGGTAGTTGAATAGCTTTAGGGCTGTGTATTGCAGTAAAGCAGGAGTTTCGTTAGTGACCAGAGTAGGTGCTCTGTTGTCGGTCACTGAGTGTATCGGTGTATTGCGGTAAAGCAGTTGTTTCAATAGTGACAAGAGTAGGTGGTTTGTTGTGGGTCACTTATTGATAGCTTTGGAACTGTATATCGCAGAAGTTGTTGTTTCTGTAGTGACAAGAGTAGGTGCTCTGTCGTTGGTCACTTATTGATACAGTTTGTATAGCTTCAGAGTTGTGTATCGCAGAAGTAGTGGGTTCAGTAGTGACAAGAGTAGGAGCTCTATTGTCGGTCACTTACTGTATGTGTGTATTGAGCGGGATCATAGGCCGTTTTGCAGTGTGATCCCCCCTCTTGAGTTTGATTATCTTCTTTGTCTGATACCACGTGGTATGACGTAATCAGGCAGCGTCTTACCCTAGATACGAGCAAGGTGATTCTCTGTAAATAATCTGGAGATATATTTGATGTTGTCGAGCCAGTTAGTGTTTGAAATATATGTTGAATAACAGTTCGCTGCAGCGGTGTGTTTTACGAGGGTGGGGGCTCTTGAGCTAGTAGTGTTCTGCCTGTGTGAGACTGAGCGAACCTTTTTCAGATTATGAGAATCTTTTCCCTCGGCAGATTTCTCTAGTTATTCGCATTATTTCATAGCGTCGTCACCCACTGGTGTAGAAACCATTGACCTGTTGCAGTAAAGGTTTTGGTGACGATTGCTCAATTAAATCTACATTTTACGAGATCACCATAAAAGTTTGTCCAGTAATTCTGAGAAGTCGAGTCCAATAAGTTAAGGTACCGCCCGTCACGTCACAGAGCAGATATATGTAAATTGTCCAAATTCGTCACCAGGACAGGCCCCATTCAGTGTTTTGAGATCACACCCTGCACACAGTTCTAAAAGTATCTTGCCAAGGGTTGAAACTGTCTGGTCTTGAGATCGTCGGTGTGAATCAAAAAGATCTGTCTGCACGAACACTTACGTATCGCCGGAATCTGAGATAACTGGGTTTTGGTCACCCGTTATGGCGTTGAAATCACCTCCAAGTAAGACGTATGGGGCATGTTCTGACATGTGCATACAGTCTAAAACGCTCTGCTCCACATCATTTATAGAACACTTGACAGACACATGTGCCTGTTTGTAGTACGGGGAGCTAATGGGGGGTACGTAGACTCCACAGAATATAGCGTCTCTGTCCCAGTCTAAGACATTCTTGTCAATTTTTATCATCACTATATTATCATATGGTATATCATTTTCTGGACTAAATTACTGAACTTGTCTTTAACCATTACGATTACACCGGCGCTACATTTGTTTTCGTGCACCGTAAATTTCGTATCTTGAGCAAAAAAACGGTGGAATTTGAGAAACATTCGAGCTTTGTGTTACGTTCGAGAAATGTCTGTGTGAAGCAGACAGTATCAAATGAACTAACATACTGTATGAAGTCTGACTCACACATGTCTTGCTCATCAGTCCCTCGATATTCCAGTTCAGTATACGGATAGTGTGTCGTTGGAACTGTAGGTCTTGAACACTAGTTACACTGTCCTGGGGCACTACTCCCTCGCCCCTTCCCGTCTCGCCCTGCGCTACTCCCCTGCTTGGTGTCCGTGTCGCGCGATCGCAGTCTGCTTCGAAACGAATTCACCCTTGATTCACGTGGCTGTAGCGGGCTGTCGCGGTTGCGTGCTGTGAAGTCGGCGTACAAAGGGCTACCCTGGGTTCCTGGCCTTGGCGGGGAGGTGTACAGGCGACCTGCTTTGTAGTAGGCCCTCTTCCCCTGTCTGCGGAGATCTCTCGGGGTTTCCGCCTGCCGTCTTGTTACGTCACCTGCTATCCTGATACCAGACTCCCGTAGTTTATCTCTTCCTGTCGTTAAGATGGCCATTTTGTCTGACCAATGCAGGAATTTCACTATCACTATCTTGGGTCCTGGCCGGGCTTTGGGGTTGATTTCCAAGCCGGTGGCACCTTTCGACGTCCTTCCTGCACCAGTCTCTTTCAGCAAAGGCTTGTTTTAGCACACCTAAAATCTGTTCGGCGCACGCTGTATATAGCTGTCTTCCCCTGTTTCAGTAATATTGGAAAGCGCAGATTATTTCTGCACAAGCTCTGTTCAAGTATATCTGTCTCACGATCCATGATGTCAAAAGCTGAGAGAGTGTCTTTATCTAGCACGCCGATCTGTTTTTGTAACTCGTCTAGACGTTTAGCTAGAAGTGAGTTCTGTTCTTTCAGGAGGCTATTTTTTTTTCTTTTAATTCCTTGAAGTGTTGTCTAACTACAATATTGTCCTGTTTTATAGCAGAAATATCCGCCTGCATTATAAGGAGCACTTTCATAACGTCGGAAATTATACAGTTCTAACGATGGCCACTGTCAGAGTTAGCGGCGCATGTAGCACCGCCATGTTTGTCGCCATGTTGTAGTGAGAGAAATTCCATATCGCTGTGTTTTGGTAAAATCCAAGGGGTAAACAGAAAAATAATCCAAAAGGTTGGTATGACTTGGTATGGAATCCCATAAACTCCTGAATAGCCAATAATTAACTTTTTCGCAGCTTATTTGTTGACACCGCTGAAAAGGCGTCCTACCTGGACCGTAAACAGAGCTCACCCCCCTGTGAGAGAGAGAGAAAAGAGTGCGTGCGTGCGTGCGTGTGTGCGTGCGTGTTGAAATAGCGGTGGCAAAGGTTGATGCGCAGCCAAACAACAATGTCAAGAACTTCATCTGACCCTGACAAAGAGGAGGCTGGAACCCAGTGTCACATGACGTACAGTTGCCATTGACCTTCTCACAGGCAGAGCTTCCGACACAGTGACCACAGGTCTGTGTACAGTCTCCATACCACCCGTCGTTACACACTGTACAGGAATTCACAGCGAAATATTTTGTCAAGAAAACAGTTGATAGTATAATTGTTTTCACATAAACTTAATTTCTTCTGCTGAATGTTTTAAATGCTTTCATTCATGCTTATAGCACAGCGCTCACAGCGGAGACTGGTTGGCTGACTCGCTCACTTACTCTCTTTCTCACTCGATCACTCACCCAGCCACTCACTCATTTCCTCCTCCATTCCTCCCTCCCCACCCATTAACAAACTCACTGAGAGGGAGACTGGGAAGAAGAAGAGAGAACAAATATATATATATATATCTCAGACTTTACGTACCCCACACCTGCACTTCACAAATATTTATCGTATTTCCACCAACTCTGTCAGTACTACAGTCTTTTGTTATGTTGATCACTCGTCCTTCACGACGCACTGTGACGTCATACCGATTGTTGTTCCAGCCGTTTGTATCAGTGAATCTTTTAACAAGTTGTCCGTCGACGGAAACATTAACGCAGACCATTCTTGGTATATCTGGAGTCAGACAAGAAATACGTGATAACAAAGGGGGTCAGTGGTAGACGTTCATCGCTCACCTCGTTTTTCTTTCTTTGGTCACGCAAATAGTTCTACGAGTTGTTAACCCTTTCCGGGTTGTAGTAACAAGCGAAGACAACAACAACAACAACAACTACTACTACTACAACTACTACTTCTCCTGCTGCTACTTGGACTACGACTACGACGACTACCACTGTAGCTGAATTTATTTTTTTAAACACGCGCATGGAAATAAAAGATTGTATACACATAATGTGGTCTATGTTTTTCTTTTCATTTTGTATTTTTTAATATAGGAAAGCAGATAAAATAATTCGATTCCATGATATTTGTCTTACAGCCATTCCGTGGGAAGATTGTGATTCTGCTGATCACAAAGGTTTGCCCCAGGTCCACCCACCAGAACTGGATCTGGTTGTCCTGTGCTGTATGGATGCAGTTCGGCGGATTGGCGTTGACATCTAAATTCGTGTCTTCGTTTCCATTGATCGCCGCAGAACAGTTTCCAGTGACACAGCCAGACTGGTTTCTACAGTAAGCCGTATAAGAAAAGAAAGGTTCTATATGCTGGGAACTGAGGCCGCATATTTTATGTTCAGCAACATTCCCTGTAACACAAAAGCGAATTCGTGTGAACACAAATCCCAAAGCTGCTAGAAATTACATTTTAAACAAAACAAAACAAAACTTTGAAAATATCGTAACAAACGGACAAAATATTACAAAACCCAACTAGGCCAACCAAAGTATTCAGACAATGTTTCTAACATCACTTTCTGTCCCGATCGTGTTACAATAAATCGCGTCGGTCGCCCTCGTCTCTCCCCGTCAGTCTCGCCATATCCAGTTCTTTTTTTAAATCAGATTTAAATGCTTTGAAGTTCACGAAAACATGATACAGTCTTATTTTTGGATAAAGAGGTAGCTTACCCACATGACATAGTTTTAAGCGATACAGGCTTACCATACCTACAGGGATCTGTAGGAGACCATCCAAACTCTATATTTATGGGATATATTTGCGTACATGGTTTGATGTGACTGTGTACTTTTGTCTATATATATATATGTGTGTGTGGGGGTGGGTGTGGGTGTCTGTAAGCGAGTTTATTCACGTGAGACTTAAAGTCTACTCAAAGCGATACATATATTACAGTTTTCTTAGTATACATCTCGACTCATTAAGTTTGCACGTGAACTACACCTTTTTAGTAACCCAGCCCATATTGTATCTAACACCTTATTTCTCTATGAGCTTACAGGAGACTGAGAACACGCAAAACCTTTTGCCCCAGATTCTGTGTCGCTTACGAGAATTGGATTGCTTGAAAAAGCTTCTCGGAGTGGTTTAGGGGTTGGGTGTTTGTTGTTTAATTGCCTCCCGCAAACGTTGTACATATCAGGACAAAGTTTACGTGCTGCCACACTTGTGACTACTGTCGCAACACAGGCTTCAGTCGCACCCAGTCACATTATACTGACAACGGGCCAACCAGTCCTAGTACTGTTCCCTATAGTACCGATTTTTATGTCTTAGGTATGACTCCCCGTCCTGAAGGCGGACACCTTCACCACTAGACCACTGAGGGGGTTCTCGAGTGGTACGTCATAAGCATTATTGAAATAGTTGAAATACTCACTCATATTTTGCGTCTGCGTTGGACAAAAATATAGAAAATGAGTAAATATACACAGCTTTAGGGTCCACGTCCACACATCACTCGCCATTGCATCGAAATCACTGCCGGCTTTGAACTTCCTGGTTTGGGACGAACAAAACTAAGACCTAACATGATATTGAGTAAATATACTCAGCTTTAGAATCCACGTCTACATGTCACACGTCACTGCATCAAAATTACTGACGTCTGAACTTCCTGGTCTGGGACGAACAAAGTAACAGCTAAGATGAACACTCGTATATTTGCGCAACCTGGCATATCCTTTCAGCAAACACTGGTGATTGTAATCGATAGTGCACGCGTACACTTTGCATACAAGTATCAGTGTGCACTCGTAAGGATGTTTCGGAAGCTTCTTTATCAAGCGTGGTATGGGAGTGGCGGTGTTTGAAAACCCCAAAGTTTTGTTGGCGGACATCAGGCGGGCAGGCCCTATCTCCTCCCCTCGCGCTGCCTTACCTACCCTAAATCATGGGGTCAGGTAACTATTCACAGGTGGCTGACCTTGGGGAAGTGTGCTGCAGCGCACAGATATCGATGTCATGGGATTCTCTATGTCGTGTCTAGGGGTATGGCGTTTATGTGTTTTACTCGTCTGCTCGTTAACTAGAGTTACAACAAAATAAAAATGTGTCAAGAAGGGAGAAACTAACACTGCGATCACTGCCCGATTTCCTCAATTTCCAATCGGCTCAAGCCCCCACCCCCTTGCTTGTCACGCGCACAACTTATTAAAAAGAGGGCAGCGATAATACACTATTCTATTTATTTACAGTTACACACATGGAATTTTTCACTACACAATGAATAATGCTCCAATATACATCTACCAGCGTATATAGAACAATCACTCGCACTCTCATACATTCATCCCAGCGACGCTATACATATCTACACATTATTTTCCGGTTATGAATTTTACCGTACCGATAATCCAAATTCTTTTCCGAACTAAAACTTCTCAGAAAAGGACGTCACGCCAAAGTCTTAACCCACAATAAGATCGACCGACGATCACACAAGAGATAACTGTAGGTTTCTACAAACCGACAAACAACAAGTTTGATTTACTTTCGTCTAAGTTTGTTCCTAGCTTTGAGTTACGGCCGTGTCCTACTTTCCTACACTGTACGTAAACTCACTTTCACGATGCTGGATAGGAATACCGCAGACGCCACGTCTCTCAGCTCCACAGTCACAACACCGGTCCGAAATACACGAGTTCTTTTTCCACCTGACAAGAGTCACCCCTGATGCAGAAGTCTGCTGGTTCTCTTGCTTCCACGTCGCGGATAATGGTCGTAATCTCCTGTAGTTACTTTCGGCGTTCGGTACCCGGTCACTCATAGATCTGACCCTCGTCACTCGTTATTCGGCATTCGCAGTCGGGTGCCTATATAGGTCGGACCTCGGACTTGCCAGAAAACACTACCCGTTCGGGGTGGTGGTCTGTAGCCCGGAGGGTTATTGCCCCCACCCCGCAGCTGACCCCTTCTCAGGGTGACGGGTCAACCGGGGGACGGAGTGCGGGTTCCCCTCGCTCTCAGCCGGCCACCTTCCACGCTACACTGCGCGTTCTGCCGGCTGGCTGTTTTAGCGAGCCAATCGGGCCGACCGTAACAATTTGCTCTACCTCCTGATTGGGTAGGCAACAAGACGCCAAAAAATCATAACATACCCCCCTGCTAAAAGGATGCTCTTCTAGGACATCCTAAGAAGGCGGCGAAGTTGCACTACACAAATCATACATTAATCCATAACATTTCCTAAGGTACAAGCAACCATCAATAAGCACAAATATTCACGGTCAAATGAATAGTCCATATTCAGTTCATCATCATCTCACTTTTCGTCAGTTCAATTTCTCTTCATTCAGTTCATCTTTCAGTTCCTTCCCACTTCAAGGTATTATTCAGTTCATCTTTCTGTTTCTTATCAATTCACGTTATTGTCAACTTTTCCAGTTCATTATTTATCACACCAAATCTTAGTCCATTTGCAATGCCTGGTCCATCAACATATCTATCACACTTCCCACTCCTCCCCCCTGCTAGGACGTAACTCCCTACACAGCAGGTTGTTCGGATGTCTTATGAGTCGTGTCGATCGCATCACACACCTCTTTGTCGGGCGCCGTGCTCGACCGTTCGTGATGAAATGCGGTGATTTCTTTCTCGAACTTTCGTGTCAGTTCGAAAACCACATCGAAGTTGCGGCCTACCATCGTCGTGTGGAAAGCCGAGTTCTCTTCCAAACTGTTAATCCGTTCGAGAGCTTCTTATAGCTGTTGCTGCAGTTTCTCCTCTTTTTCAGTAACAACATTTTGTGGTGGATTATCACTGACATCCGCCTTGCCGCTGGAACTCCATCCCCTCTGGGCGTAGTCGGGTTTCCATCTCTCGTTACTGTCTCTGCCTCCAGCTGACCTCCTCTCTCGTTTTCTCGAGCCTCCATCCCTCCCCTGCAACACATTCTTGGTCACGGGTCTTGGTTTGGCGCTGGGACTTTGTGCAGAGCAGGGTAGTACGCACCTTTCCTCCACCCGTACCAGTTGAGTAGTCTTCACCTTGCTGGGTTTGAGGGTGAGAAATCTCCCTCCTAGAATGAAGGGTGTCGGAAAGCTCTTCATACACACGGCCTCCACTTGGCCGGTGAAGAACGGCGACGTCACGTTAACGATGGCAACAGGGAACTCCTCCCTAATATCTGTATTTGCGTAGGCGATGAGCGCCTTTTTCCCCGTCATGTCCTTTGGTCTCACCAGGTGGTGTGCCACGACAGCTGGCACTTCGCACCCTGTGTCCAAGGAAATCTTGCATGGTTTCCCATTCACTTGTCCACTGATGACGTGGCGATGGCTAGACGACCGGTCAAGCGTAACCGAGTTGACGCGGTAGTATTTCTTCTCCTGCGGTTTCGGACAGTTTCTGGAGATGTGTCCTTCTCTCCCGCAGTTGAAGCAGGTGGCAGGCTTGTCGGAACTGCTAACACGTTGCCTGTCTGTACGTTGCTTCGATTGGCAACCGTCTTTTCTTTTCGTCTCCGGTGATGAGTTTGGCGTCCGTCTCCTCTGTGGAGGTGGGCTGGGGTGGTGGGGGTGAGAGACTGGGTGTGGTTTGTCCCGTCTGTCCACTCCCACCTGCCGACAGGCTTCCTCGAACAGATCGGCCACTCTGGCAATGTCGTCAAGCCGTGTCTGGCCTGACGAGCGGATATGCTTGGCCAGTTCGTATGGGTACTGGCCGAGCGCCACCTCTTTCACGCACTCGTCTCTGATGGCGTGCGGGTCATAGCGGTCGATGTCTGCCAGCTCCATCCATTTGTCCCACAAATGGCGTAATCGGTTGTGGAACTGTCCGTGGGTTTCCTCTGGCTTTTTCTTGCCCTGGCGAAACTGGCGACGATATCTTGCCACGTTGACTTCGTAGCGGTGATACAGCACCTTTTTGAGCGCCTCGTAGTCCCGACACTCGATTTCGGACAGCGCGTTGCACACCTCTTTGGCTGATCCAGACAGCAGTCCTGTCAGAATGACTGCCCAATCGCCGCGCTCCACGTTGCTTGCTGTCACAATGCGCTCGATCGTCTTTAGATACTCGTCGATGCGGTTCAGTTCGTTCATTGAACGGGAGCATGTTGATCAGTGGCAATCTGCGGCGTCCTTCATCGTGCCTATCTACATTCATAATTCTACGGCTGAAGAACTGCCTGCACCGTTCCACCTATCCTCATCTTCTCTAATCTTGAAGCTTGCCATCGCTAACTCGTGTTGCCTATCTTTCTCTCTTTATTCCCTTTCTCTTTCTCGTTCTTCCTTCCTTTCTTTTTCTTGTCTAACTCTCTCCTCAAATTCTTTCTTTTCTTTCTTCCATTCGGTGATTCTTTCGTTCACGTACTTTTTACTTTCATTACCTTCTAATCCCTCATCTAGAGCCATCTCTCTAAATTTTTTCCTCATCTCGCGTTCCGTACGCAAATATTCTGCTCCGATTACATAATCGCTAGCCATCTTAGCGTTACCGTGTACTGCCGCAAGCAATCTCGTGTGACGCTAACCGCTCTGTGCAAAGGTCTTTCACAGCTCAAGTGACGACGCGACCTAGTTAGCTCAATCGTCACACCCCAGCACATACACCATGCGAACTGTCACGAACCCCGTGACAAGTGAAGTGAATTTATGATAAGATCGGGCTACCATAGGTGTCGTTGAACGGTATAGCCGAACTGCACAGCGGGGGAGGGGTGAGCTCGCTCACTCCTTGGGGAATTGAGAGTGAGTTAGCGAAAAACTTTAGATGTGAACTGAGAACTTTAGTGAGAGGACGTAGGAAACTGATGTGTGGGAACGTGATGGAGCGTACGCACTGTGTTTGAAGTGACCTGCTCCTTCAATTGCTGAACTGAAGGTATTGTGTATCAGCAGGATTTTCTTTTTTTGTGTGGATTTCTAATATAGTTTTTGTGCTAAATTGCTGGGTAAAACTCTGAGATATGATCTCCAGAATCTTCTGCGAAATTGTATATTTTCATGATGAAGTGATTTCGCGTACGATAAATCGGCACGGCAGCATTGTAAGAGTATTTTGATTGGCAATGCTGCAGTTTGAAGTTACCTATTCTATGATGAGATGTGCTTGTATGGCGGACTTGATTGTTAGGAAGGTATAGATCTAAGTTAGGAAATCTTAGGAGTTCCAGGTAGGGGTAAAGAGACCCCTGTACAACGCCAGGATTCGTCCGCCCTAGAGCCGAAAGCTGTCGATTGTTGACGTGGAGAGTGGGAAGAGGTGCAAACAAGAGGCGACCTCGTGACCAGACCCGCGGGAGCGTGGAGCGCACCCGAGTAACGAGGAGAGAGGAGTCCGACCGTGTCGCACGTGGCCGCGACCAGGGCAGTAGGACAGTGGTGTGGAGTCCCGCCTGATCGCCGGAGTGACGCAGAGTGAGGCGTGCGATCTACATTCATAACCTAAGGGCAAGCCAGGTAGGCAAGAAATTTGCGTCTTTTTCGGGAGCGACGGCGCATACCGGGAAACGCATTGTTCAGTAGAGGACAGCTTGAAGACACGAGCTTACTAGAGAAAAATCGGAACTTTTAGCTTTGAAGCTGTTACGTAGATCGTGATACGACGGCGGCTGGGGCGTGTAGGCCTCGGAGACGCTACGTCGAGATGTAACGCTGACTGATATGAACTTGTGGAACTTGTCTTCCGAACTGGGAGCTTCTGAGAGATATATTCCGTGGAGACGACTTGTACGTCTCGGAGAAAAAAAAGTTGACTACTCGGAACTTGTAGAACTGATAAGGCTAGAACAGTTAACCGGAGATTGCGGACTTATTGTGCATGAGAAGCGAGAACTGAAGACAACTTAAGGGAGATAAATATCCAGGATTATGTTAGTGCAGAATTGCACAGCCGGAGCAATTAGTGTAGTAAAGGAAACATTGGATTAGTAGAGGTTAGAGTGTGCTGGTGCGTTTGAAACAAGTGCTTGGGTTTTCATATAAATAAGGGTTGAGGGTTGAACGATAGCATGCAATTTTGTCCAGTCTATTGCAATGGCTGGTTATTAAGTGTATTTTTGGTGGGGTACTGTGGTTTGTTTTTTTTTGGGGGGGGGGATTCTTTTTTGTTGTTGTTGCTTTGTGACAAAGTAGTCCACCACAGGCCTACTTACGTGACCGGCATATTTTTGCTGTTCTGCTGGAGCGAACACCTGGTTGTTTAAACTGTAGTAGTCGAGAGCAGAGAGTAGTAGTGGGTGAAGATTGAGTGTTGGCATGAGACTGAGGTGTGATTTTTTTATGGTTATTTGAGTAAGTGTGTGTGAAACCTTGAGGAGGCATAGTGAAGTAGCTGAGGAGTGAATTTTTTCTGGGAGGATCTTTAAAGGTACTTTAGTTACGTCCAGTGCTCCTGGGTAATAATAAAAAGTGGTGGGTCCTATTTATGTTATCCGGAGTTGAGTTTTGTTTGAGTGACAGGAGAGTGAAAGAACACGAAGCACGTGCTCCCACTAGGTCGTCTGACATGGACGGGGGTGGGGGTCGTGACACGAACTACAATAACAGATACGTGTACATTCGCTCATCAATACGGAACAGCAGTGTACAGTGGAGCAAAAACTTAAACAATTCTTTCTACGCAAGCTAAGATTCCGAAAATATTTCTTACTACAATTTCTCAATCAATTTTGGGTTCTATCCCGGACAGAGCACGCCACTTTATGGTATCCACGACATAAAGTGTGTCAAGAACGAGCCCCCACTTTACGTCGAGGTATTCTCTCTGACGGTCTAGGGGTATGGCGTTTATCATAACAATCGAATCAGTCTTCGGGTAGGGACCTTATAATCACTCGGCCAAGTAGCAAAAAGGAGCATCTTTTATAAGAAAACCAATTTTATAATCAATGTGGAAGGTCTCAGAAGACGTTTAAATATGACGAACTAAAGCGAGCAAGTGGTCAAAACTCGCATAACTTGACTGCCAGATAATTTCAGTATCCAAAAGACATTGAGACACATTTTGAGAATACCCATGGCTCTCATCTTATAGATGGTTACACGACATTGTCGAACCTCTTCAAACTTGGTGGTTAAACAACCGGGTTTAATGAGCTCAGCTACACTAAGTATTCAATTTGTTGTTGTCGCTCTGTATAGGGATCTAACCGTGAGCGAAGTTCAAAGTTTTTTATCATAAGTTGTCTGCTACTTTTATTGTCTTTGCGACAAAGCAAATATCTGATCAAAAAATCATTTATTGTTTATTACAGTATTGGCTTATTAAAAAGTTACGGCAGTTGTGAATACGGTATTACGGATTGGGTTGCCCGGTTTTACCATGGCCCGGAAATATTACATGAAATATTCCACAAAAAATATTCCGAAAATAAACAGTAGGCTAAAACGGTGGAATTGCGTTCATGAGAGAGAAGAGAAAAAGAGGCAGAGAGCATCGTGAGTCATTTATCAACTAAACTTGATCACAGGCATGTGTTACACAAAACTTCGTCACAGGTATGTGTTACACAAAACAACTTATAACTAGGGTTCGCAGGTAACGGCGAGAGCTCTGAGAACGTATCACCCGAGGAAACGCAGTGGCGGAGAGAGGGAGGGGTACTTTTGAAATAATTTAGTTTTTCCTTCAAGTTTGCCATCTTTCAAAAATTATATATTTCACTTGCGTTTAGAGAAGCTGTAAAGCGACAAAGCTGGATGATTAGCTTTTCCTAAAAACAAGGGTGCGTACCCTATCTTCGTCATCCCCACTCCTCTTATTTGAAAAAAACAGCATTGCTATACACTTTTTTAAAAATCAGATTGTGAAATTTGTAAGATGTAGAAAAGGTTTCTTAAGCAAAACATATATCTGGCTTTTAAAAGTAGCGGAAAGTTTAAAAACAGGAATGGTATAGGTATTGTCTTATACCACAGGGACAGTCACAGTGAAGCTTATAAGTTCTGGTTGCATGTGCTGGATCGACATTTTAGCAGTGATTTCTCACATGTGTGTGTGTGCGCGCGCGTGTGTGTGTGAGAGAGAGAGAGTATGTGTGTGGGAGAGGGGTACATTATGTAGGAGTACCGATATGTTATTACAGAGATTTTCCAAACACGAACGTTAACAAGCACAAACTTGTCTGAAAGACTTACCTTCACATCTAAGTGTTGCACAAAACAGTTTCCCGAAATAGCGAACTGGGAACTGAGACCGCAACTTTTATTTCTAGCAACATTCCCTGTAATACAAACACGAATTTACCTCAACACAGATCTCAAAGCTGATGTAAATCATATTTGTACCAAAACATACTTTAAAGAACATCGTAACAAACAGATAAAATACTAGGAAAAATGTCTTACATTCATGGTATATGTGTAGGACTCTGCATACAGTGGGCGTTTTGCTCTGTTTGCACTACGTCTGTGGGTGTGTGTAAGTGTGTGTCCGTTCGCGCATTCACGTGCGTGGTGGTGGTGGTGGTGGTGGTGTGTGTGTGTGTGGGGGGGGGGTTATTTGTTGCTTAACGTCCAGCCGCAAACTATGTGCATATCAGGACGGTGTTTCTTGAGATAAGTTAATGGCATGACGAATATACAGTTTCACCTACACCCATTTGTAACTTACCAGTTGAAAGCCAACCCAGCCAATGAACTGTCTAGTTTGACCTTACATGATTTGGCGGTTCGCCTGAAAAGTGTGGATGAAACGTTTTGTGTCACATACCAAGTTGCACCTGCGCCAACACCTGCGCTAACACCTGCGAGGGATTCTCAATGTGGAACAGAGACGGGCGAAAAGGAAGGACGTGAACCACATTACCCTCATTTAGATCCTTCGCCCATGCAGGCTCTACTATGGGTTGATGTCTGGGCTGATGGAGGGCCAAGACATCCCCTGAACGTTGTTTTGACCATTGATGAACAGTCCCTTATTGTCGATGGCGTGGTTTTTTTTTATCTCCGCACTCACTCGTCTACGGGGTCCCCCAGGGCTCAGTCCCTGGACCTGTACCGTTCCCTCTATATGTTCAACCGCTGTCTGCCGTCACAGCTGCCCACGATTGTGACTGTCATAAATATGCGGATGACACCGAAGTGACTACCTGTTCCCCTCCTGCACAGATTGCTGCTGCCTTGTCTAACATTCAGTCTTGTATTGACGATGTGATGCACTGGATGAACAGCAACAAGCTAAAGCTTAACACAGTAAAAACCGAGGTCATGTCAGTAGGTTCGACTACTCATCTCAGGTCCGCCGACTGTCAGCTGGCGGACATTGGTGGGTGAAATTATTCCTTTCAAGTCCTCTGTGTACACCTTGATACGACTTTTTTCATGTAGCCACATATTAGTTCTGTGTGCACGGCAACTTTTCTTAAGCTCCGGAGGATTGCTTGCATCTGACCCTAGACTCACACATTCTACTGTTACTTCTGGACTACTGTAATTCTAAGCTTGCAGGTCTCCCTGACGAACAGATTGGACAACTTCAGCGGGTTTAAAAACATGCCGCCAGACTTGTCTTGAGGAAATCAAAGCGGGAGCTGTTCTCTCTACCTACCGTCCTGCTAGACAACTCAGGTCCTCATCCGAAAAACTTCTTATAGTACCGGAAACCAGTCTAAAAGCGTTCGGTCAAAGTTCTCTTAGTTTTGCTGCCCCCAGTGTCTGGAACTCGGTGCCTGCTAAACTCCAAGATGCTCCTTCTCTTGCTTCATTGAAAACACAGCTCAAACCCAATCTCTTTCACCTCGCTTTTCACTGATTGTACCGAG
>SMGT01000984.1:0-27852 GCA_004794575.1 Lanistes nyassanus | reverse complement strand
CTGCTGGGCCGAGTCTATCATTGTCGGGGTCAGTGGAGGGATTTTCCCGGCATGCAGATAGTGCGTAGTGGATAGCTGGCCGTCATTCCCTCTGCGCTGCGGGTCTGGGTCATCACTGGTATGGTGAACACTGTTGACCTCGGGAACTCCATGTGTCATCGAAAGCGGGGTGTGCAGAACCTGGGCATCGGTAGTGCCACTGGGTAACGGTGTTCGGGTTTGCCCATCTGGCACTGACAGAAGTTCGTCTCCAAACGCAGTCTCGCCAAAACAGTTGACAGCATGGGAAGGATGGTCTGTAGTATAACTGTCGTTGTCGTCACTGGTTCCACCTTTTCCATGGGTGTTGATGGCGTGGGGCTGGGACAGGGTGCGTCTGGCTTCCGTAATGAGCCTCCCATTTTTGTAGTAGGCATGCAAGCCTTCTTGACGGGCCTTTGAGATGTTCTGTCGCTGTCGTTCGGTCAAATCCGAAGCTACTCTAATACCCGCTTCTCTTAATTTGTCCTTGACTGTCTTGCTGCCCATTAAAAGCATTTTATCAGTCCAGCGATAGAAACTCACTATAATCGGTCTGGGTCGGGTATCTCCAGGTTTAGTCTTCCCGAGGCGATGAGCCCGCACTATGTCATTATCTGTGTTCCATGATTTGTGAGGACAAAATTTATTTAGAAGACAGAACACCTTGTTGGCGCAGCCTCCATAGTTTTCTTCCTTGTCTTCGGCGACACCAAACAGTTTGACGTTATTTCTTCGTGACGCTGCCTCCAGCTTATCCAGCTGATGCTCGGACTCACTCACACGTCCGGCTAGCAGTTCATTTTCCCTCCTAAGGGCCTCGATATACCTTTTGTTACCACTCACTTGATCGTTGATCGCTGTGATGTTTTGTTGGAGCCCAGAAATGTTTCTCATCAAACTTTGATGCGACGATTGTATGTGGTCTGAGATTTGACTGGTGATTGAGTTTTTGATGCCTTGAAATTGGCTGTCAATAGAGGATAGCAGACTTACTTGTGATTGCTCCAGGCGCGATATTGTGCCAATGAGAGTGGAAAGTGTTAGGGCGATATTTTCTCCAGTTTGTTGTCCGGGTGTAGAACAGACTGTAACTGTACCGGTGTAGTCCTCTGTGCCTTGCTTGGTCTGATCCTCCAGAGTAGCTGGAGAAGACATTCCACTGACTGGGCCTGGATTGGGCTCAACGTCGCCCGAGCATAGGAGGAGGCTTGCTATGATGACGGCCAGTAGTGCACACCGCGCACGCGCTGTCTTCACCTTGAACTGTAGTATGGCCGCGGCCATGGCCCTTCGCTGCATGAAGTGGACAAAACTCCACAAAAAACACCCACAAACCCCACGGAAAAAGGTATTTTCCACTGGCATGATGTCGGGCACAATAAAGCCAGAGAAAAGTACTTCCAATGTAGTAGTACCCTATGCTCGAAGCCTTTGTATTGGGACTGAAATGGAGAGGCAGTGATATACATAGTCCTTTTTTGCTAACATTTTTAACCTTTGTATTGGGGCTGAAATAAGGAGACACTGTGATGATAAGCCTTTATGTAAGATGGATTGTGATGTCTGTCATCTCCCCCCCCCCCCCATCTCTCTTTCTGTTTTTGTCTTTGTCTGTGTGTGTGTTCGTGTGTACTTTCTCGCTTTGATGAACATAATTATAAACAACGTAGTAGCCCCAAACCATTAAAATTTAAATTTATGCTAATTCGCGTCTCAGTTGCTGAAGAGTTCCATTGCTGTATCTGTTGCAGGACCGAGCCACATTAAATAATTTTTGTTATTTTTTTGCATCATTTCTAATAAAGAATTATAAAAAAGGTGAACCTCATGGGGTCTTTTTTCCTTCTTAAATTAAACCCAGGAATGAACAAGACATCCATTACAAATGAACTGACATTGTGTCACATACTCTATATTTTAAAATCTAATTCTTCTTCATTTTTCAACTTCTCTTTCTGTCTGCTTGTTTCTGTCTTCCTATCTGTAAACACACACACACACATATACAGCCCAAGAATTACACCTCCGGGAAGTTTCTTGTGAAATTGGTAATCATGAAAACAACGTATCTTGGTAATCATGACAAAATATCTTGACAATCATGGAAAGATATCTTGCTTATCATGAAAACATATCTTGGTAATCATGAAAGCATATCTTATTAGTAAGTTATGAACAGAAACCACGCGACCACAAAAATGTTCCCCTTTCCACTCTTCGTCTGCTGTCAGACACCTGAAGATACCGCAAAGCTTGAGTGAGTGAGGTGGGTGTCTCCCGTACAGTTTCTTGGAACTTGTTTACGTTCCTAACAAAACAAGGTCGTTGAGTTAGAGTGCGTCAAACGCATCGGTTTTTCAGTAATGCGTTATTTGAGATGGTTCTTTGGTTGGTTTGTTTTAAACAGGATAACTGCAAGAGAGCCACAGGAGAACCCTTCTAATGTATTGCTATTTTTACGCACTGGGGGAGACAAACAAAGCAGGATATACCATCCTAAACAAATCAATCTTCTACCTCACCTCCTTATCATTTTTGTTTTACTTTTTTGTTAAGTTCCTCGTCGTCTTGCTGCAAAACCTTTTTAATAACTGTTAGCTAACCAATCTAATGCACAAAACATACTGTTTTTGGTTGTTTTGCTGCCTATGGAACTCTAAAATCCCCTACCCCTTGCTTCGCTTAGGTTGTCAATCAACATTATACGCCCCACATTATAGATATATATATATATAGAGAGAAATTGCTCTCAACCATGTGTAAAAAAATAAATAAATACTGGAACCCCATCCATAAAACAAAGAAATTCAAGCTGCAAATTACCCAGTACCCTTGGAACAGAGAAACAAAGAGAAAAGCAAATACGGAAGTTGCACAGCGAAGAGAAGGAAAGAGATAACGCAAAACTTGATCAGCGCTGTGCACACGCGTGGGTGCGTTTATGCGTGCGTGCGTGCGTGCGTGTGTGTGTGTGTCCTTCTTGATGCGTGTATCCTGGTGTGTGTGTGCGTGTTTGTGCGTATGTGTGCGAGTGCCTGAATACACATCTCTTGTTGCTACACGCACCAGCTCACGCTTGTCACATACATCATCCACTTGACAGGCTTCAGATCATCTTCTTGTTTACAAATTCACGCAAGCAGTAGCATTTTTTCGGTGTCAGAAGAAAAGCGAATACCTCGAAAATACATTTACTAACACAAACAGGCAGGAAACGGACGTTTGTCACGTGATCACCGAGCATTTACTCGTGAGAATGAGTAAGAAGCCAAATGCGTCGTTCTGACGAATCATTATGCAGATGCTGAAATTTTTACGAGTCTAAAGGAAAAGAATAAAAGTCCTTAATTTCACCTATTAGTTTTATTCCAAAGTTTTCACTTACGGCAGTCACTCAAAGTCTACAAAAGGAGCAGAGGTTAATTTGATAAAATCGAATCTAAATGTGTTGCGATGTATTCAAAAGTAACTTGCTAAACTTAGTTTTAGGTTTTACCACATGATCACTTTGTGTTCCACAGGAAGACATAGTTTAGCTTGGCTCAAGCAGCTGACTTCCTTCAAACTGAGTTCCTTTAAAATTTTCTTGAGCTCCGGAGGATTTCTTCATCCGACTCTGTCCGTTAAAGCTGCTGTTAGACTCATATCCTCCACTGTTACTCCTCGCCTGGACTACTGTAAATCTGACAGAGAGAGAGAGAGAGAGAGAGAGAGAGATTGAGAGCATGCGAGCATGGTTGATGGTTGCTTTCTTGGTGGGTTTTATATGGTTGCGTGTGGTATCTGGATATACTGTGTGATACTGTGGCTGTCTTTGCTGTTTTTTGTAGAACGCTTTGAGCCCTTCTTCTTCTTCTTCTCCTTCTCCTTCTCCTTCTCCTTCTTCTTCTTCTATAG
This sequence comes from Lanistes nyassanus, assembly GCA_004794575.1. NCBI lineage: Eukaryota > Metazoa > Mollusca > Gastropoda > Architaenioglossa > Ampullariidae > Lanistes > Lanistes nyassanus. Next base: position 23,934 of record SMGT01000984.1, on the reverse strand, counting down.
TGCGAAATCACCGACAGGTGGAAGCACTTTGCCCTAAACAAACCGCAACCACGAATGCCGAATACACCAAACGGTTCGGGGTGGGGGGGGGGGGTTACTACAGAAGAGGACGACTGTTATCCGTCCGTTACCCGCGACGTGGACACAGAGAAGCAGCAGGCTGCTGTACAGAAATGACTCTTGTCAGTCGGGAAAGGAACTCGGGCTTTCGGACCGTTGCTGTGACTGGAGCTGAGAGACGCGGCGTCTGCGGTATTCCTAACCAGCTTCGTCAAAGTGAGTTTACGTACAGTGTAGGGAAGTAGGACACGGTCGAGCAGGCTAGTGAAACACATAAGCGCAGTAACCCTAGACACATGACAGAGTAAGACCATAACATAAAGTGGGAGCTCTGTCCGGGACAGAACCCAAAATTGATTGAGAATTGTAGGTATAAAAGGATGTCGGAATCTTAGCTACGTAGGAAGAATTGTATTCAAAGTTCGTGCTCCACTGTACACTGCTGTTCCATATTGATGAGCGAATGTACACGTATCTGTGATTGTAGTTCACATGGTGTATGTGCTGGTGTGTGACGGATTAAGTTATCTAGGTCGCGTCAACACTTGAATGGTGAAGGACGTTTGCACTGCGCGGTTAGCGTCACGCTAGATTGCTTGCGGCGGTACACGGTAACGCCAAGATGGCTGGCGATTATGTAGTCGGGGCAGAGTGCATGCGTACGGAACGCGAGGTGAGAAAAGATGGCTCTAGATGAGGGATTAGAAGGAAATGAAAGTAAAAAGTACGTGAATGAAAGAATTGCGGAATGGACGAAAGGAAAGAAGGAATTTGAAGAGAGAGTTAGACAGGAAAAAAAGCAGGAAGAACGAGAAAGGCAAGAAAGAGAGAAAGATAGGCAACACGAGTTAGCGATGGTGAGGTTAAAAATTAGAGAAGATGAGGATAGGTGGAATGGTGCAGGCAGTTCTTCAGCCGTAGAAGTAGGCGATAAGCACGATGAAGGACGCCGCAGACTGCCACTGATCAACATGCTCCCGTTCAATGAACGAGCTGACAGCATCGACGAATATCTAAAGACTTTCGAGCGCATTGTGACAGCAAGCAACGTGGAGCGCGGCGATTCGGCAGCCATTCTCACAGGACTGCTGTCTGGATCAGCGAAAGAAGTGTGTAATGCGCTGTCCGAAATCGAGTGCCAGGACTACGAGGCGCTCTAAAAGGCGCTGTATCACCGCTATGAAGTCAACGTGACAGGATACCGGCGCCAGTTTCGCCAGGGCAAGAAAAAGCCAGAGGAGACCCACGGACAGTTCCACAACCGATTTCGACATCTGTGGGACAGATGGTTGGAGCTGGCAGACATCGACCGCTATGACCCGCACGCGATCAGACGAGGGCATACGAACCCATACGAACTGGCCAAGCACATCGGCGCGTCAGGCCAGACACGGCTTGACGACATCGCCAGAGTGGCCGATCTGTTTGAGGAGGCTTGTCGACAGGTGGGAGTGGACAGACCGGACAAAACGCACCCAATCTCCCCAGGCCATCATCCCAGCCCACCAAACAGCCCATGGTAGGCCGCGACGACTGTACGTTTCTCCTTTCTACTCTCAGACTCCCACTCGTCCCCATACTTCCCGTGAGTTTCGCTCACCGTCCCGTCGTCAGCTTATTTCAGCGAAATCCGCTCAACTACCTCCACCTCCGCCCCCGCACCCCACGAGAAAAAAAACCCATACAGCCAAGACTGTCACGACCGATCGGTGACAAACGTTCACCAGTCAGCACCACCTCTCCTCCTCCTGTTAATTAGTTAACTCTCTTTAACAACCTCCACAAGTCAGTACCACATTTCTTCTTCCTGCTAATTATTTAACTCCCCAACTCCAACAACTCCGTACCACCTCTCCTCCTCCTGCTAATTAGTTAACTCCCCTTAACAACTTCACAAGTCAGTACTGTTGTGGTATTACTCTGTCGTGTCTAGGGGTATGGCGCTTATATGTTTTCACTAGTCTAACTAGACTTACAACAACATAAAAATGTGTCAGGAAGGGGGAACTAACACTGCGATCGCTGCCTAATCTCGTCGATTTCCAAATCGGCTCAAGGCCCAACCCCCTTGCTTGTCACGCTCACAACTTAATAAAGAAGGCAGCGATAATACACTATTCTATTTATTTACAGTTACAACATAGAATATTCCGCTACACAATGAATGATGCTCCAATATAAATCTACCGACATAAGTAGGTCAGTCACTCGTACTCTACACGTATCTACACGCACACGTTATGTAATCGAGTATAGATTATTTACCATACCGATAATTTACATAGGTGAACACAAGGGAAAACAGTTCCTTTTCCTTAGCAACGTGCTAAAACCACTCGGAAAATGACGTCACGCCGATGTCAACACACAATACGGTCGACCGACGATCACCATGAATTAACCGTACTTTCGCTAACTTCTGCTAGTCCCGATCGGACAACCGACAAATCAACAATAATCAATTATACTTTTTCCTTACTCAGTTTACTAATGACATTCAAGTCTGGTTACTATCTCCAAGTTCCGCTCGTGTCCTACTTCCCGACACGGTACCTAAACTCACGTTCACGATGTTGGATAGGAATACCGCAGACGCCACGTCTCTCAGCGCCACAGTCTCAGCAACGGTCCCTATGCCCGTTCCGAATGTCCCAACGGTCCGAGTGCTTGTGAGTTACTTGAGAGTGACGACTGTGTAGAAAGGACTATTTCCCAGTGACATTTGTGACAAAGTGAGTGTGCGAGAAGCAAAGTGTAAGCGTTTGTCACGAAATAGGACGAGGAGTCCTGTACTGACTGTGACATTCGTGTCGTCGTCGTGCTGTGTGGAGTTGGTCTGTGAGTGCAACGAACGCGAGCGTCCCTGTTTGCATGGTGTGTGAGGGTGGTGCGCGAGCGCGACATACTGTATCAACTGATTATTAATAATTAGACCTGTCACTGCACACACATACACACACGAGAGAGAGAGAAAAAAAATAGAGGCACTGCGAAACCTCTTCTTTGTGGTTCGTATCTGGAGCATACGAAAGGCACAAAAGCGACTGGAGTGGATCTGGAAACATGTCCTCACACGTCGAGCTGCGAGGACACGACTTCCTGATTTGTGCCCTTTTATCACAACCAGCTCTATGTTTGGCCCTGGGTAGGTGGCCACAAACGTTCCCCTACTGCATGAGGGGAGGGATTGGTGGTGGTGGTGGTGAGGGGGGGGGGGGCATAGCTACGCCATTACATTGTTCCGATGCTACACCCTAACAGAGATGGAGATAGTGTCAGTGCTGTCACTGTGGTTTGACGCTGCGATTCAATTCTGTGTCATGTCTGACGACATTGTGGGAGTTGACAGTAAAAGATTTTCTACCTTTTATATAGAACCTTGTCTAGGCGATCTTAGGTGACAATCTGGGACACCGTACCCATTATAATACTGAGATTTCGTGATAAACACAGATTGAACGAGAAGGAGTACAGAGGGGGAGAAGAGACGGGTGGTCGAAAGAGACGAGAAACAGCCTCGAGCCCCAGCGTCACTAGGGGTGAGGCAAAGCGGGATAGATATAAGTCACGTGATGACCCATTCCCACGCTCTATTAAAGGCGAGGTGGTAGTTGTAGGTTACTTGACGGTCCCCGACGACAGACTCTGTCCTCCCCATCTTGTGTGTTTCACGGCGGGTCAACTTCAGAGCAGTAAATGTGACCGGAAGAATTTTATATTTCACACAGGTGAGAGAAACCAGTTTCTTTTTCTTAAAATGAAGATCAAAGTGTTGCTTTATTTATTTATTATCGCCAACATTTCTTCTGGATTTTGTTGCTCATGGCATAGAATTTATTTCACTGTTCGGGTTATTAGCACATCCGCACCAGTTAAAATCTTGGAAGGAAAAGTGCTACTCACACATTATATTACAAAAATATTATTTTGTGACGGGAATAATCGCATGCTGCTCACGTGTGACCGGTCTTTCATCACATGTTACTCACATAATAACGCCGAATGTGTGTTTGTGGGTTCGTAAGTTATACAAATCCGCATGCCTGAACCAATTCACACCAAATTCGGCAAGCGGGTTTATAATGATGATAATAATAATAAATGTAAATTTTGAACGCGCGAGAACAAATTTCTTGCACACTTCGCGCAGACGAGGCACACAGACACTCTAATGAAAACAGCGAACACAGAGAGAGAGAGAGAGAGAGAGAGAGAGAGGGACAACGCAACACTAACCAACAGGTTAGGATACAGATCGTCCGTCATTCACAGGTGAGTAGAAAAGTATCGGCGTCAGTCAATGTACTTGCAGAAAAGATAAGTTTTTAAGTTACGTTTGAAAGTCTGTAGTGATGGGGAGTGGCGAATGTTGTGGGGAAGTGAGTTCCATTGGGTGGATGCCGAGAAGGTGAACATGCGCTGTCCGTATGTTTTTGTTCTGATGCGGGGTACTGAGAGAATGCGATCGTCTGAAGAGGAGCGGAGCTGTCTCACTGGAGTGTAGATTGTAAAACTGTCTGCAAAGTAGATGGAGCATGCACCGGTGAAGAAATTAAAACAGAGAGTAGACAACTTGTACTCAAATGCGAGCTTGAATGGGGAACCAGTGCAGAGTGCGGAGGAGAGGTTTGGCATGGTCTGTCGACAAGTCGAGCGGCCGAGTTTTGAAGTTTCTCTAACTTCTGTAGCAGATACAGAAGACAGCCGGCCAGCAAGGAATTGCAGTAATCGAGTTTGATCAGAACGTAGGCACATTCAAAGGTGTTTGCAACCTGGTCGGACAGAAGGTGACGGAAGCTGCTGATTCAAAATAAGCGGATCTGCCGATGCTGGATATGCGTTTGTCCAGTGTCATGTTACATGTAAAAATAACACCGAGGTTTCTTGCTGAGTCGGCGAAAGGGATGTCGACATCCCGTGCAATGTCCTCCGCTGCCACACTTGCCCCTATCTGAACTTTGCCACAACACTCCACACACCCAATAACACCTTTGTCATCAAGCGCCACTTCACCTGCGCTAGCAGAAACATCATCTACGCCATCACATGCACCCTCTGTCCCACTTTATTCTACATCGATGAGACAGAACGCACACTCAACACCGGATTCACAGGACATCTAGCTGACACTAAACACTGCTGAAACACACCAGATGCACGTCACTTCAGTACACCCCCACACACAGCCGACAACATGAGAGTCTGTGGTATCTGGAAAATGAAGGGCGACTCCATTGACCGTAAGAATATGGAGTCCTACTTCATTACCCATTTCGGTACCATGGCACCTACTGGACTCAACCTAAAACACTGACCCTCCCCCTCCTTTCCCTTAACCCCCTCACCCCTCCGTCTCTCTCTTACTTTTTTCTCACCTCCCTCCCACTCTCTCTCGCCCCCTTACCCACGCTGCTTTCTCTCTCTCTCTCTCCCTCCCACTCTCCACCCCCAACCTTCTCTACCCTTTTCCTACCCACTTTGCGACTGGCTGAACAACACCCGGTACTTCAAGCTTAAACCTACACAGCCACATTCCAACCAGCCAACGTTCCTCGATCTATATGCCACCGCCCGAATTGCCTTTTATTCACTAGCTGGGTAATCTGAAACTGGCGGTTGGTAACTGCTGTCAGGATCCACAGAGGAAAATAATCACTGTCCTTGGACAGAAGTACGTCTGCACCAGTTCTCTTTGGTGGATACCGCACGACCTGCTTTACAGCAGGGAATACAGAAACGGCCCAAATCAACTGGACGTTACGGTCTAGTCCAAATGACATGCGATGCGTCCTGTAGCAAATTTAAACTTGAGAGTCAGATTCGTAGTTCCCTTTGCAGCAATTAGCCAATCATTTAAGTGCTGCGCTGTTGACGGACAGCTGACGCCGTCACATTAAAGTACATACCGATAGCCCTGTCCGGGTGCAGAAAACCTGGCCACTCGTCCTCGCATCCAAAATCCTAACATGACATTTGATTCCGTGTTACAAATCTAGTTAGGAAGCTGGTTACTCTAATATAAGGCGAGTGGCCTTATTATTCCCACGGGTTGTAATTGGTATACGGCGTGAGATGTATTTATACAGAAAAAGAATGGGCGCCATGTCTACAACGGAAAGTGTTAAATCTCTGTTAGCCTGGATGGCATAATAACACCCAACATTAACTCAAGCCCATTATATAACCTAACATTATGCGGTATGACAAAGTTTCCTAGTCCCCTGTAAGTCTCCAGTCTACGTAGGCTGTCGCTCAACAATTTTGGGTACGCCGTGTCGTGGTATTACTGTGTCGCGTGTCGAGGGGCATTACTTTTATGTACTTTCAATAGTGTGCACGTTAAACAAAACTAAAATACGTGTCAAGAAGGGGGAAATAACAATGCGATCGCTGCCTGATTTTGTGTAAATCTCCAAACGTTCCGGCTCACGCCCCCACCACGTTACTTGTCACATGCACAACTCAACGAAAGAGGGCAGCGATAAAATACTACTCTAGTTTATTTACAGTTACAACATAGAATGTTCCACTACACAACGGAGGATGCTCCACTACAACTACTAACACATACCGAAGAACCACTCGCACTCTCATGTGCTCCTCCCAGCGGCATGCAACACGTATCTACACGCACGCGCTATTTACCGGATTATAACTCAACTACGATACCGACACTTTACATTGGTGACGCTGGACAGGACTAGCCCCGACGCCACGTCTCTCAGCTCCAACTCTCAGCAACGGTCCGGTAGCCTGAAGAGTCCCTTTCTGACTGACAAGTGTCGCCCCTATGTTGGTTCACAGCTCCCTTCTGACAGGCCGGGGGCAGCAGCTGGCTCTCTGTGTCCACGGAGCGGATAATTGTCGTTACTTCTCTGCAACAACTGGCCCAGGAGGTCGGATGTACTCGGCGATTCACAATTGCAGTTTGTTCTGGGGAAAGTGCTTCCACCTGTCGGTGATTTCGCACTATAGGGGTGAGGGGAAGGTGGTGATTCGGGGCTGGGGGGGTGGGGGCGGCCAACCTGGTGGTGGTGGTGGAGGCTGTTCTGGTGTCCTGGCTGCTGTGGTTGGCTGTTGTCGCTGTCCCTGCTGGCTGTTTCCTACTGAACTATCCCTAAGTGCTAGACGTTGCATCTTCCTTATATTCTACTTTTGGTTAGGGTTCAATCCCACCCCCTCACCTTTTAAATGACGCTTGGAATTTTAATTTTTTAGAATTATTTTTAGATCTGTCTTGCTTCAGGATGGCTAATTACTACCTGGATATTAAGCTCAAGAATGTGCTGCCATAGATCTTTGGGTGGGTTAAGGGCTGATTTCAAATTTAGTGCTAGTTTATGTTTGTTTTGTTCTTCTAGCTTTTCCCTTTCTTTGCTATTTAGGTTGCACTCTAAAAGTACGTACGATGTGTTAAACACAGCTACAACTTAGTGGATTTCGTACATCACATGGGCTTGGTACAGGTTTAATAAAGACTTTGGATTTATACCCCAGCTATCACTTGTCACTGCTGTCATTAATTTTATTGGCTGGTTAGCTGCCTTTGTTATTTTCTCCACATACGGATTCCAACTTATCAGTAAAGACGACCCCTAGAAATAGAATGTGACTGCTGTACTTAATAGCTGTCTGATTTAATGTTAGCTTCTTGTTTCGGGTTTTTTTTGGTGGAAAATTATCACCTGGATTTTTGTAGCAGAAAGTTTTAATCCACAGTATGTTAACCATTTGGATATCTGGTTAAGGTCTTCCTGGACTTTTTGTATTCCTAAGAATCTAGGTTTTGAGGGATCTTTAGTTTTGCTTTTTTTCTATTTTACCACGTAAGATTGTGTCATCTGCTAATTGTTTGACTTTAAACATATTTAACACATTGGGAGGTATGCAATAGTTATGTTAAATAGAAGGGGACTTAACACAATCCCCTGGGGTACTTCATAATCCAAAGTAACCTCCCTGGATGTTTTATCTTCTACCCTAACTTTGATTTTTCTGTTTAGCATAAATGAATCTACTAGTTTAATTAGTCTTTTGAAGGGGGCCCTTTTGGTATAATTTCTGGATCAGGCCATTGTCCCAAAGGATGTCATAGGATTTTTCTATATCCAGGAAAACTCCACATAGATTGACATTTTTTTGAGATTTTGTATTTATGGTTTCCTGTTGAAGAGCTGTTATATGGTCTATTTTGCTGCGTTTCTTCCTAAATCCACTTTGTTCCTTGGGGAGGATGCTTTTGACGTCACAGAAAATGTTAAGTCTATTTTTGACCATTGTTTCTAAGTTTTTTTCCTAGCTGTGATGTCAGTCTTATTGGTCTGTAGCTAGAGAGGGCTGTCTTAGTTTTGCCAGGTTTGAGCATTGGTATAGCAACTGCTACTTTCAATCTACTTGGAAATATACCTTTCTCAAGGACGTCATTAAAAAGGTGTAAGACTAATTTCTTGATACTGGTATGATTTTTGTTTAAAATTTCGTAAGCTCTGAGGTCTGGGCCTGGAGCTGAATCTAACTTTTTATATTTTAGTGCTAGTACGAGTTCTTCCATGGATATTTTCTGAGTTAGCTTAAGTGGATCTTCTAGATTTTTTGGTGGGCTAAAATTTCTTTCTGATATTTCTTTGTGTGCAGTCAGAGTCTAGATTTAGGTTTGAGCTGGCTTCTTGAAACACCTCTGCCAGGAGGTTAGCTTTATCTTCATTTGTTTAATACTTTTGTTTGTCTTTTAGTAGGGTGGGGATGGTGGTCCTGGGACCATTATTAAGTCTTTTACTTTTTTCCAACTCTCATTTAGGTTCCAATCTAGATCTAAGGTTTCTGTGAACTTATGCCATTCTTCTCTTTTGGCTTTTAGTATAGTGGATTCGGCTCAAGATTTTGCTTTTAAGTATTCTATCCTATTTTCTATATTTTTATGTTTCTTCCATAATTTTAGTTTGTGTTTTCTGTTTTTGACAGCTACCTCACATTATTTAGTCCACCAAACTTGACCCGCAAATTTGTTAGTTTTGTGAATGCCTACTGGTATAGCCAATATTATGGTATTGCAACAATAAAAAAAAATTGATCGCCGACTCTGTGACTTTATACGTTCACATTTCCCACGTTACAAACCCTCTTATTGCGATAAACCAGTGACAGAAGAATCGATCCTCACTTCTATCAGTGACGGTTCTCGGCTCACCTCTGTGGTGAGCTAAGGGATGGAGAGAGTGCTGGGGTAACTAACCTCTGACCTAAAGGAGGGGGAGGGATGCAAACCTTCGTGGCACGCACACTGACCTCGCTCACTGCCTTTAATAATCAGGGCCCCCGGTTGTCCGGCGCACACAGCCACACGCACAATCGTCCGTCACTTAGCTGCGGGGCACCGACCGCGCGTCGGGTCACTCACCCGCACACTCGACCAGCCACACTTTCGCTAGTGGGAACACGTTACACCAGGTCAACACAAATAGTAAACAACCAGCTACCGCTTGTCTAATGGCTCAGCCCCCACCCACTAGCCTTTCCCCGACTACTACACAACGAAAGACAACACCTGGCGTGAACAATAACGAAGATGAATTTAATACAGTGCAAGTAAGTGTGCTTCACAATCATATGTAAGTGAAATTACTGGGACGATCCCCTTATGCAACACAGACGACGTGTCTGATAACCAATCAAAATACAAGTACAACCGTAAATCTATGGCTCGCCTACGTTAGGCTCACAAATACTAATTCTAGCGTTTTACCGGCCTACAACTGACTACGTGCTTATGGTACTGTTTCTGCTAACTTGCGCAACACATGCATTAAGTCCTACGCAACAGATACCGCCGTCACACGTAACTATGCCTACACCACGAGGCAGCTGCACGTTACGGTACACTTAACTTGGAACTGCCTTCAGCACAACCAGCTATCAGGTAGTTAACTGGATCACGTCGCGCTGTCCGTTGAGTTGTGGAGAGAGATTCCTCGGCCGAAGACACACACAGGACTTGGCGCTCACAAATTCTGCTCTCCCGTCGCTCCTCTACTGTTCACGCAGAACAGGGTCCACTCCTCGACTAGTCGGAACTTACAGGTGTACGAACAAGCCGCCACGACACTGCAGTAGCCGAGTTCCAGAGAAAAGACCTAAGGGCTGGCAAACCCCTAGCTTATATTGGCCCTGAAGTCCATCTAGCGATAGACACGCCATCGGCAGATGTTAGACAGCTCAGTCGTCCCTGGACATTCTCCTGTCGGGGTAGCGGGTTTGTCCCCTCTGATCTCGGCCGCTGGTGGCGCCAGCCATGAATCAGTCCAGAGACCTGTCTGGGTAGCAGGTTTTCCCCTCTCAGATCTAGACCGCTGCCCGGCGACTGCCCCCCCCCCCCCCGCACCGACCACAGTTACGCAAACTCAGGTGCCTCTGCCTCACTAGTATTGTCTAAGACTCAGGAAAACTCTGCTATCATGGCTCTTGCCAAAATTCCCATGACAACCTCAAAGGTGTTTGCGCCATCTACTGCTACATCGTATGACTAAGAAAAGCACGTATGACCTCAACCTAAAAGTTTTTGCCTTCAACTGACAATGGAGGTGGTTGAGGGAGCTTGCTATTATTGTCGGTCGGAACAATGAAAACGACAACACAAAGGCGTTTAGACGTCAAAAGAAACGATTATACACGATTAAAAGTGAAGAGTTCACGGCTGATCAGGATGATTTTTTTTTGTTTTTAGAAATGTGAAGGTCATTTATCACACAAGTTCCAGGTCCGGGACAGAGAGCTTTTCTAACTGTGAACTCGGTTAAACTTACCAGATAAAGGTAGTGCGGTACCTTGATTATCCTCTGGTCCAGCGAAGTGTTGTTGGACACACGTCCTTCGACTGAAAGTTGCTGCCCAGTATTTGCGGTGACTGTGCAGGGAATACACATTCTAAATGCGTTTACTGATAAAAGGACTGTTGGATGCACTTGAAAGAACATAGTTCAACATTCTGCGAGCAGTAAAGGTTTTGATCTAGTCAGGTTGTTGCAGTTCACTGCAGGCGAGATGACACTATAATGCTAATCTCTTGTCCATCAAAGCCTACATGTGTCCAACAACAAACTTTTGTCTGTGAGAGCGACAGAGTGCATTGTTTATTGTAAGTTATCTGTTTTCGCAATAAGGAAAAGGAATTTGTTGTATCATGTTTGTGAATGGAAACGTACAGTAAGGGAGGTGATGTCTCTAAATCTCTGACCTTCCATTTTATCATCACGTTTAGTCTGGAGACACAAGGCCAACACACAGTCTTAGTACAGCGGACACTGAAGATATGTGTAGCCCCCACTCCAGGCAGTGAGCAGAGTTCATCGGAAGACAGGCTACTTGAAGGATCAGGCAACAGATTCTGCTTCTAACAGACATTGTCTTGTTGAGGTCAAAATAACGTTCACTGTCACCATGTCTGATCAACCTCCATCTGCTTTACAACAGGTGAGACAAGGACACTGTCACCTTGGCCCAAAGTGAAACGTACACCTGGTGTCGTAACAGGTGCTTGTTGTCACCACATCGCACTTGCCCAACGTGTGCAATGAGTCATAAACAGGTTGATGTGTAAACGGTGTAACCTTGGGTATCAAGTGTCAGTAGAACAGAAACAAAACTGACAGCAAAATAAACATAACTACAGGTCGGTAATCCTTATACTATAATCCAATAGAAAAGGCACGCTAATGTATAGTCAAGTCATATAAAAAGAAAAATAAACAATATCGATAAGGAGCAGATGTAATTGCATAGGTATAAATTCTGTAGATTAGATCCCATAATTTCAGTGAAACCCGCAAAAAATTAATCCTTAGTCACAGAGTATACCAACAGTAATAACGTTAACATTCATAAGAAACAGAAGTGAGTTCAGCAGTAATTATCTAGAGCATTAGAGTCAAACAGTACGAACTGAAGTAATAATCATTCTTCAAACAAGTAGAGTGTGTAATCTTCTGTGTAGAAATATAACAGTATTTGACAAACAAGTAGCAGTGTTTTGTAACTATAGGAGCGCCATCCCCACCCCCCGTTATCATAAGCATCTGAAGAACTTTTAAAGACATTTTTTAGAGAACTGAACGGCATCCGATTGTAGAATTTACTGAATTTTTTGGCTTTTTGTTGTCGTGTTTGTAAGTATGCATAATTTCGTGTATTCCATCGTCCCTTGCTTTACTTTGTAATATCTAATCATTATCTAATGTTATGCGCCTATCATTACAGGAGACCATCTCAGTACAAGCCCAGACTTTCTGGAAACAGTGGGCTGAGGCCGCGTTTCCTGATCTCGACTCACGCCCCTACTTCGTGCCTCCTGTCTGCTTCAACCAGGTGCCGATGACCAGAAAGTCGACTGCTGGTAAGGAAGTTGTGGTCCTTGATAAACCATCCGGTGCGGCTGGACAGTCAGCACCTGGACAGGACAGTCAGTCAGCACCTGGACAAGTTGTTCCGTCAACACATGGACAAGGTGGTCAGTTCAAACAACCGGCGGTGAATCGATCTTCTAGTAATAAAACTGTTCAGGACAGTGACGTCAGAGACGATACAGCCATGCAGCGGTTTCTCTTCTGTCTACAGAAAACGTCTGAAGAGAACAGAGAAGTGTTGGTTGGACTGAGCCAGCTTCAGTTCGGACAGTACCTGGGTGAACCTTGTTACGCGGCTGCAGCTGCTCAGCTACCTGTAGCCAAGAGTTTACCTACTGCTTTGTCTAAACACAAACAGGGAGACTTTGATGTGCTGCTCATTCACAGACAGTACGGCATTGTCGTCTGCGAGGTGAAAGCTTTCGGTGATAACGTGGGTAAGCTGAATATGTCACAGCAAGATATAGACAAGAACATCAGAAGCAAACTGACAAACGCCGTGTCACAACTGGAGAAGGCAGAAGCCATGTTGTCACATCTGGTGTCTGACGTCACTCCCGGTCTGCGCATCACTAAGACGATCGTAGTCCCTAACCTCACAGCTCGACAGGTACAACAGGCCATCTCTTGTGACCCTAAGCTCATGCAGGTAAGCATCCGGTTGATTGTTATTTAGTTAGATATTTTAGGACTTACTTATGCATCTTATGTGCAAATAAAAAACAATTGTTTGTTGTGGAAGGTCAAGTCACTGACATTTGAATACCGAAAGACAACGCTATCTTTACCATGTGTTGTATTTTCTTCCATCCACTGGTAGCTATAAGAATGTTTTGAAAATTAGACTCGAATAATGATTATAATGCATAGTTTGGGTATCGCCCAGTTAGAACCACAAAATCAGACTAAAATGTAAATAGTAAAATAACATGGCGTTACTGAAACATTAGCGCCATGAAACGCTTGTGTAGGTTTCTGGTGTGAATATTTTGTGTGTTGGAGAAAAGATACACTCTGAACGCGAATCTTCAGTATGTGTTGAATAGCATAAAATTGTGAAATGTTATGTGAACATATCTGTTACCTACACTATACACTTTGCACATTTCGCCTACAAATCCTTCAGAGGCGATGCATTGTGTCGCAAAACTCATTTACCTACTAAAAAGTAACGTTCACTGTATAAACGCTTAATCATATTCGTTCGCAAGGGAACCGTGCTTATCCGACATTCACCTGGATAAGACATAGAGACATCTGTGTTGCCAATATATCAAAATAATGTTATTCTTCCAGGGCAACAAAAATCATAACCTACAGATAAATGAATACAAAGTCAGCAACGTATAAAAGTGACTTAAAGGTTGTGACTTTGCCCAGTCTGTCGTGGTTATACTCACTTAATACACATGCTGCTGGGGATCGGTGGTTACAGACAGTACGTCCCACGCCGAAGATCCTTCGTGCACAGATTCGCCTTCTTTGTGCAGTCAACAGACATGTCTGCGTACGTAACCCGAATCGTATTTTCCCGCCAACTCTGTATGCATAAAACCAGCCCGAGCATATTTTCCTGCGCTATAGATCTATTGTATGCTTTTTACCACAACGACAACTGACACCTGCATCCGACAACATCGGACGATTTTGTGTCTGATTTCGCCCCAAAACCCACCGATCCGTTACATTGTTTCTTAACCTTTTTGGTGGAAAGGGTTTTTTTACCCAGTTCTACTTTGTAGATTTGTCACGTGATCTAGAGGCACGCTAAGACTAAAATAGATTCTAGTCAGACAACCGCACGAAGCTGAGAAGAACGGACGCATTCCAGGTTCTCTGTGATAGTTCAACCGGGTTGAAGTAAGTCTGTTTGGTAAGGTGCACAAATTGGTCCGGAAGGGAAAGTTTAAGCGACAGAAAAGCTTGTGTCCCAGTTTGGAGTGTGTAAGGTGGAAAAAATCGCAGTTTCTGGCAAACCGGCGAATTTGGTGCTGGAGTTCAAAATGTTGCAGACTTGAATTGAGTTCGGAAACAAGTGGGAAGTTCCAAAAATTTTCCAGCTGCAACGCGCTCTCTAGCTTGGATTTCTCAGCTCTTTGTGTATCAGGGTGGTTCTCTAGAACCTTACTTCCCAGTGGGTACTTTGTTTATATAGTATTGTGCTAAATGTACTTCATACAAATGTTTTCGTATTGCATTTTGTTTACTTAAAAATGGCTATACAAATATTTAAAAAAAATTGTATTCGATTACTTAGTTTTTGTGCACTTTGACATTTTACATGAAAATGTGGTACCATGACCGAGTCCGATTTGTGACATGACGCAGAGGTCAAAATTTAGCTCAGAATTGTTCCTATTTAAAAGTTTAAACTTACGTAGTAACCAAAGTTACCTACCATAGTAGGTGTTAGTAATTTTAAAAAAAAACATTGCGCATTTCCATCGTTACTAATTTTACATGTAGCGACCGAAAAATGATGAAAGAGTCCTATTAATACAACTGACGCCGCTGAGACCTATTTTTAGTCTCGATTTATCGATGTGAGCAGCGGAAGATTTTAGGTGTAAAAAGGTTTCATTCACCCGAGGTCTACGTGGGAAATTTGCAATTGTTAGTTTGGTTTCTTTAGCGAAAGCATTTGTAGCAACCGTGACGATCCACTGCAGTTGACTCAGTCAAGGTAAGTTTTTAAAGTCTAATATTGCTCTGTTGCTTAAAAGTCGAATGAAGCGTGTGGATAATATATAATTTTACATGTTTATGCAAACATAACGTCAAACATGGTTGTAAAATTTGTTTTTCCAACGTTTTTAAATTGTCTATTTCAAGTGCGAAAATCATTCACTTTACCATACCCTTCGGTAAAATTTGATTTTTTATTACAAAAGGCTTGAAATGTCTCGCAAAATGTGGTATATGGCACTGCAGATAGTATGTCAACCTGGTTTACTGCTAAAACAATGCTTGGTTTTTTATTTGTTTGAATGAAAGCGTAAATGTGCCACAGTCATTACTAGTGACGACGTGCGTCCTCTCTTGTTTACAACCGTTATCGGTCACAACTATTTACTGTCATATTTCCCTTTAATAGTGTGCAATTATCTTGTGAAAATATTTTTCAGTGTAGAAATCGGGGGATAAAAATACGGACAGCTTTTTATATAAATCTATTCAACTACATTTGAGTTTCATTAAAATGAAGGCACGGTCGCGACAGAGTATCCAGCCGCCATTGCTGCTTGTAGCGACCGTGTTACGTACTGATCGTCTCGTCCAGTGCAGTTCTATGTGCATAGGTTTCTTTCTTTTTCTTTCTTTTTTTTTTTTGCCAGTTGCCAGTGCAGACCCTCTCTACCCCCAAACCTGTGATTCAGTGTGGTAGTTGGGTGGAGAAGACCTACATCACCGGACGTGGTCAGCAGATGCTCATCCCAGCTCCTATGATGGATTCACGCCAGCATTATTATTTTCATTGAATGTTTTGTTATTATTATTATTATTTATTTATTTTGCTCTTTGTGGGTTTTTTGTTGTGTATGCTGCAATAAATTATGAAAAATTTGTTTTCATTAAATAATTTCTGTTGTACATTCAACATTGTTTGTTTTATTGGTTAGTATGTTGCAACCGTTACATTTTTCTATATACTGCAACTGGAACTTTTGTCTCTCCATCCGCAGCATCATGGCTTTACCTGAACAAAGTTTACATCTAGTACACATATTTCAGCCATGACAGGCCTCTTTCAACTTGACGGCACAGCTATGTAGAAAACTCATCTGTTTAGTTTTTGTTCGCTGCTTAGGGTCGGTAGTAATACCACCAAATCTTGTGTAGCCTATATATGTTCTGCACTTAAATCCTGTCTAACTCTTCAAAGGTATTCACGTTTAACTTTATAAAAGTGTTAGCTTGTATTACATTGATATTTTCATAGCTCTAGAGGGTCACTTTGGTTACTACGTAACAACCGTTCAGGTGATGGCTCTGTGCACTTTAAGAGCTCAGCCATGGAAAACCGTTTGTCAAAATATAAAACTGTTTACACAGAAGTGAAGGGCTATAATTTGTCTCTAAATCATAAAAAATGGAGTGTATCATCAAAACAAAAAAAATTTTTTAGGTGTCATGTCACAAGGTTTTAGAGAATCACCCATCACGGAGTTGGACTAATTCTCACAGTGGGCGAATTCTTCCGCATCTGGCCAGATCATCCCCACATTCACTCCCAGCTTCTTAAGTTCCCTGGACCAGAGAAAGGTATTGTGCCTTGGTCCCCGGAAGTTTTAATACTATCTGTGTCCACGGAAGGACTCGAAAGAACTGTTCCTGTCGGATCTGTCGCAGACCCGTGACTATAGAAAACACGCTGAGAAACGATGCTCGCCGCAAAGCAAACAGCCTTGGACTATACATTTTTTAAAATTAACGACTAAAGGGAAGTCGTGTCTAGTCTAGTTAGCCGTGATACAAACCCTGGTTTTGTCTGGCAGTCGTTGAAAGGTCCGGTCTGACCTATATGTGGTGAACACGCGCGAGGTTACGGGTATTTATTCTCTTGTGGTGCTGAACAAATCAAGCCTGCCAGATCTAGCTAACTCTATTGACCTTGTTACAGTTCTGAGTTCCCCATCCCCTTCTTAATTTCTTAATTTCGATGCATTGATGATTGTTGGATTGAAAAACCCGCACTTTCGTGTTTAAAATGCTTTCTGTATGTGATAAACTGATGATTGCTTGATCCGTAATCTCGTACGTACATGTTTTATATATTGAAGTACAACGGGGGAGAATGAGTGAGTGAATCGCCTGTATTATACAATCTGAAAGTGAGAGAAAGAACCAGATCTATTGCCTATGATCGAATATCGCCTGATTACAGTGTATTTGGTCCATCTCATACTAACGGATCACGCGTTCATCTAACGAATGAATAAAAAAATTTAACCATCAAGAATTTATATTAAAAATGTATTCTGCTTCGATCCTTCGAAGATCTGAAAAGATAGGGAGGCAAAGAAAATAGCTCCGCCCGACGGACTTTTTATAAGCCAAAGTGAATACGGAGAATTGTAATTTGTCTTGATGACTTATTCCTACAGGTTTAACATATAGAGAAGCTTTTGAAAGTGGGATTTTGTCTTCCTTAAATGTAACAACGAAAGCGAGGAGAGAGATGGAGAGAGTGACAATAGAGACATCAAGGTAGGGATTTATCGGTTGAGATAGAAGGTATTACTAACCATGAGAACAGACTGGTCTGTGAGTAGAGCACGCCTTATATTTCCTACAAGAAGGATCGGGTGAAAATAACTTAATTACTAGTAAGCAAGACCTGATCCACGACACATGTCATACATCCAGCAGCACGGCACCTCATCTTTCAGCATGACCACGCCCGCCTTGAGACGCCAAGGCTTGCCACGGCCTTCATACAGCAGAACAATGTTCAGGGGTTTCCCTGGCCCTCCATGAACCCAGACCTCAACCTAATCGAGCATCTATGGGACCATCTCCAGAGTACTGAATGCTGTCCAGCTGAGGCCGACAACAGCTCACCAGACAGATCTGCGCAAACATGCCTATGGTGGTGGTGAACCGTAGTGTGACCTCCACCCCCACGAGGTGGCAGGCTGTTGTCGATGCCAACGAGGGACACACCCGCTACTGACTTTGGACTCATTTTCATCATATCGTAGACTTGCATCTTGAGAATTGGACTAGGTGGATGGATCAGGATTTTTCGGTTCAGTTTAGTTTTTTTTTAAATGTTAGCAATCTTTTTTCATAATATGTGATTTAATGTTTTTCAAACAGGATCTCTGTCGGTGTCTGGGAACAACAGATCCCGCTGACATCCCCGGTCTGTGTGTGTGCTCTGATCAGTTGTCTGACCCCCAGACGCCATGGGACGTCAGTAGTGACGTGCTGAGGGAACTCGGGAACTGGTGGCAGCGACGTGTGGCTGTGTCTGGGCCTGACAGTCACATGACCTGTGACGATTACAAGACGCTGGTAGCCAGGTCAGTTTTACAAACAATCGATGTGCATATACCTACAACATGGTTTAAATGTAACATCATCTCTTACCAAATTAGAATTATTATTGCAGAAATAGCTAGCTATGCACTTCCAATAATCTTGGCAAAACACAATGGTTATTTGTATGTTTCTAAATTATAATACCTTAGTTTGATTTTAAAAGTTTAAATGCAACGAACAAATTGCATTTTAAATTTGTTTGCATATTTTAGATTAACTATATATATATATAGATAAGTACATTTGGACTCACAATAGAAGGGCTAAACGGCAACTGACGAACGTTTGTCTACAATCGGCTGCTTCTCCGCTAATTAATCTAAACTAGTTTATGTGCCAGTTTGTATATGAATGGTTGGTTGTTTGGTTGTTTCTTAACGTCCCATCGTGTTACATAACTTAAGGTGATGCTACACGTGAGATCGCTGTCGCAACACAGCCTTCAATACAACCCAGTGAGTTATTTACTTACACAGTCATTGTGTAGCAGAGAGTCGATACTACTGAACACTCCTCTCTCCTCGTCGTGTGCACAACACGAAACCAGTGTCTGGGTCCGGATTTTCTTTTATTTACCTCAACAACGACGTAGGTTTTCAGGCTGTTACTCCAGTGTAATTGGAATAAATGCTGCTTGAAGACTACCACAAGTGTAGTAATCTACTTGACGTATTGAGAAAGGTCGATTTTTGAACATCAAATTAATTATAGAATCCTACTGTTAAATAGTCCTTACTTTTTGGTGTTAGAAGTAGTCACTGTATGCACCCACTCGGTTTCTTCCGCCATAAAACCTCACCTATAGTCTCTATGTATCTTATTAACAAAATGTAGACAAAATCACGGATAAAAACATAATTCTAATGCGGTCTCAAAGAAAAATTTAAAAGGTATACAATGATTCGTACCTAAAATACATCCAGTGTGAATTCTGTGTAAAACCCTTCATTGAAAAAATGTATCCAAATTGAAGAAGAAAAATGTCGCTCCTAAACAATATCGCATGGTCTCGCGAGTACAGTTTAGAAGAAGTGGTAAATTGTGTGGTCTAAGGGAAGAAACTCGATAAAAAATATTTCCGTTATACGAAAACACCAGTTACATCCCTTGTCGACGTTTATGCGTCCAAAGAAGCAGCCATCTCAGGTGAACTTCCAAATCACGCATCAATATTTACAGCAGAACTCACAGCAATACTTCATATGATATGTATAAACACAGCAAACCCAAAATCAGACAGATAAAATTATTTGTAGTTGTTTCTGACTCGCTGTCGGCACTGCAGGCGATTCAAAACCAGTCATCAGAAAGATTAGATTTAGTGTACAAAATATTATCTCAAGTAAATACACTACACAAAAAAGGCACAAGGGTAAAACTTCTCTGGGCCCCTTCGCATATTGGCGTAAAAGGTAACGAAGAAGCAGGCAGACTAGCTAGAAAAGCGATAAAGCCAAACCCTAACATAAAGCTTATCCAAATAAACACGCCTATTTCAGCAGAAGAAAGGAAAACAGCTATTAAGCCAGCAACCAAACCAAGATGGGAGGAGACCTACAAAAAATAAGCTAAAGGAACAAGAAAGGAAATAGAAGAACTACCGAGTAACAGTCTAATATTATTGAAATCTACTAGAACAAACCAGGCAAGAATAAGCAGAATGAGATTAAATGGCGAATACCACATGATGTACAAAAATCCACTAAGTTGTAGCTGTGTTTATTTGTTTAACACATCCCACGTACTGTTAGAGTGCAAACTAAATAGCAAAGAAAGGCGAAACAAATAAACAAATATAAACTAGCACTAAATTTGAAATCAGCCCTTAACCCACCCAAAGATCTGTGGCAGCACATACTTGATCTTACAGTCCAGGTAGTAAATAGCCATCCTGATGCAAGACACATCTAAAAATAATTATTTAAAAAAATTACTGGTCAAAGTGTCATTTAAAAAGTGAGGGAAATATAACCCAAACCAAAAAGTAGAATATGAGGAAGATGCAACGTCTAGCACTTGGGGATGGGTCAGTAGGAAACATCCAGCAAGGACAGCGACAACAGCAAACCACAGTAGCCAGGACACCAGAACAGCAGCCTCCACCACCACCAGCTTGGCCGCCGAAGTCAGAGCACGCCCCCAGCCCCCAATCACCACCTTCTCCTCACCCCTTTAGTGCGAAATCAACGACAGGTGGAAGCACTTTCCCCTTAACAAACCGTCATCCCTTGCCGACGAAACAGTTGGTTCCGGTTGGGATACGACGGTCACAGAAGCAAATATCTTCCGCAATGGCGCCCGTGTAAGATAGCGTTCCCCTTCCGGTCTCTCTCTGTTTATCCTGTCCTTTGCAACACTCCCTACGCTTCTGACCCTACCTTCCTCCAGCATGGACTTCCTGCTCAGGGAAGCCCACTGACATCCCTCCATCGCCTTTACCTTTTTACAATGGAAAGTCCCCCCCCCCTCGCCCCAGCTGAACAACGGCCCTGGGTGCTGCGTCCATGAGACTGTGCGTGCGTGTGCCTACGTGTGCGTACTGCTTCTGTGTGCTCGCTTCTGTATGTCTGCGTGTCTGTAAGTCTGTTTGCGTGGCTCCTGCTCTACCATTACCTACCATAACTGTTCAGTTCTCTATAGTGCCAGGCGTCCCGTTGGTAAGCTACTAGATTCAGTTTTGAGTCTGTGTAAAATCCGACACACGTTGCTTGCTGACTTCTGACAAGATGGCGACTGCTTCCAACTGTCTTTACGTCAGAACTGAGTTGAAATCACAAAACGAAGAGTCTCAGTGCTTAACACTACAAAAGAAGTCTGCTTTCAGGTCTGACAGATAGGTTTCAGTTGTCAATTATTTCATGTAGTTGTTGCTCTATGTACAGTGACATCCGTTGAAAGTAACATTGAATAACACTAGTTTTGTGGTCGGGGTGACTGTCAGTACGGATATGATACAGAATTTTGAATATCTTCTTCGGGCATTAATTGTACACCATTTGAATAAGCATGAAATCAGCATTCAAACACCAAGGTATTTTTTTAAAGCCTACATATTAGAGGGAATATGAAAATGTTTATATATAAATAAATAACGAATACAGCTTATAAAGCAATACTGCGAATAGTCTGCTTGCATAATTTCAGAGAGGAGAAATGAGGTCTCAAAATAATAGGTATTCGGAGAATACTTTAAATGTTACCTGTAAGGACTAAAAAGAAGCAACTGTGGTTGTTGAAGGTTCTGTGGTCCGGCGACAACAGTGACTGTGCCATGTACATCACCCCCACGCCTGTGTGTCAAGACCCTGGGTCAGGCCGTGTCGCTGACAGGAGAGTGCTATACTGCTCAAATCGCTCTGTTCCCGGAGCAACTTGACCTGCTCAACACGGCGCATCCCAGAGTCTATGTAATCGGACCACCCGGTACAGGAAAATCTGTGGTGTTGCTGCTGAAGGCAACAGAATGGATGAGATGTGGCCACGACGTCCACATTGTGAGTACTTGGGGGGCGAGTCGTGCAGCGTGCAGCATGTTGTACCACATGCTACAGCGCATTATCAAGACACAGATGACGTCAGTGACATCACCCGGACGGCCTCAACTTCTGCAGTATGATGACATAAAGGATGACATAGTGGAAGGCAAAAAGCAAGACATAAAGGAAGACACAGAGGAAGACGTGTCGAAGGCCGTGAACTACTTGAAGTCACTTGCGGCGAGGAGAGGGTCGCTGTACGTCATCGCTGATGAAGTTTTTCGGTTAGTGTGTTACATTAGTTAATAGCGTCACACGTTCATACACTTTAGACGAAGACAAGCACGAGCGTCATTGACAGAACACAGTGTAACACCTGTATCTTCATCGTCTGTGGAACACTGTAGACTTTCTGTGACAAGCTGTTGACACGTGTCTCTCTGTCCTCTGTAACACTCATGTCTGTGACAGGCGGTCAGACTACTTCCGGATTGTGTGTGACAAGCTGCTGACACGAGTTCCTGATCTCCATCTCTGGGCAGCAAGTTGCTACCATGGATACGCACCCGCCGGCTGGCACGAGGCATATTTCACCAGACCTCTCCGCTCTCCGCCGGCCGTCGTCAGGGAAGTTCAGCGGGACCAGAAAATCACTCAGTGGGGTGAAGTCAAGCCGTACAGTGAGCGTGGTGTGGCCGACCACACAGACGGCCCGCCAGTCAGACGACTGTATCACCGAGGTGAGGATCACCCAGGTGACGCGCCAGGTGATTGCGTCGAGTGCGGTCGTGAGGTGGCCAGCTTCCTACACAGTCTCCGTGTTCCGGGTACAGGTGTGTATATAGTGTGTAGTGTGACGTGTGGTGACGGGAGACTGAACATGTGACAATAGATTGCGCGATAAACAACAAACAAGTAAACAAACAAGTCATGCAGTAACTAGTCACGTGACAACCCTTGTCATAAAGAAGACAGTGTGTTGGTGTGTGTGTCCGCACATTTTACGTCATGAGGGTATGACGTCTTCGTTTACGCCCGTGTGTTGACGTCATTGTGCCTGTGAACGTTGTGTCTGTGACACGTGACTGAACAAAAGAATTCACTTTGAATGTTAACAGTGAACACCATCAACAGCAGAACAACACCAGCCTGCCTACAGTGGAGAGACGTGTTGGTGATGTCGTGGAGGTATGACGTCAGAGACCAGTCGGGTATGGTGAAGGCACTGAGAGAAGCGGGTATCCCAGTTCGGGTGATGACGGATGATGACATTGAGGACGTGGCCACGGCCCGTAGTGACGTGGTGTGGGTGGCGTGTGGAGATCACGTCCGTGGTCTGGAGAGAAAAGTCGTCGTCTGTCTGGATCCTGATGTTGATAGGTTCAACGTCCGACTTCACGTCATGTCCCGGTGTACGGCACAACTTGTGATTGTCTCCCCCTGACCATTAACCACCTGAACATGAATCTCACTCACACACCTGTCACCTGTTGTAGTCTGTGTCTGTCTCTCTTACACCAAGACCAGCCTTCATTATTCCTTCTCTTCTTCTTTCAGTCTATCACCACGTCCTTACGTCATAACGTCGTGACGTCACAAACATGATGTACACTGTGTGCACGTGACCAATAGAAAACTGTGTTACAGACTGTGTCCTGACTGTGTGTCGACTGTCTTACATGGAGATTATTTCACTGCAACAAACAGTTTTCGCCTTGTGTAGCTGATTGTTATTTGTTATTTCTGTGTACTGACTGTAATGACTACAAATGTACTGATGTGTCAATGGTCATTACTATTGTAATTTTTATGTACATTAATATTGCAATAAAGACAGTATTAACCCTAATTTTATCCTTAAATTTGCTTGATACTTTACATTCGTTTACAACATTGTGTGTGTTGCGAACTGGGGGTTTGGAAAGAGACAACCGACCTCCGTGTTGCTCTCCCCGCCT